>PVIU01005168.1:56900-117104 GCA_004026605.1 Ondatra zibethicus
ATTTTGTACTATGCAGTCCTTATGTGAGGTAAACATGGCCCTATAGAAAGCACATCCTTGGTGGGGTATTTTGTACTATGCAGTCCTTATGTGAGGTCTGGCTTAAGTTCTGAGTATTTGCCTAAAGCAAATGAAGTAAAGTTAAAATCAGCAATGATACATGTCCCTAATAGTTTGAGCAAGTATTAATAAACACATGCATGCACACACACGTGCGCACACACACACACACACACACACACACACACACACGCACGCACGCACACCACCTCTAGTCCCTCCCACGAAGGGAAATAACCCAGAACTGTACACATACAAGCCTACCTAACCAAGAATCATACAACCAAATCCAGCCATGGCAGTTACTCCACCCCTCTCCCCACAAATGAAATGAAATGGGCTAAACATCATGGTTTGCTTTATTTCACTAAAGTTGACCAAAGGTTCTGAAGTGGAGATTTGGAACTATGATGTGTGATTAACTCTAACTCCACAGTGTTTCTGTGTATTTTCTGTGAGACGTTAGGTATATTCTGGGGGTCACTGTAGCAAACGGAGAAGGAGCTTGCCATGAATACCTGAAGACATTTCTCTGAGGGAACAAGAGAAGTAATTTCCCCAACTCTGGAGTGTTCTTCTGTTTCCATCTTGTTAGTTTCTTGAGAATTGCTAGAAGCATGGACTCCCTGAATCATGATCTCTGAAACCCAGCAGTGCAAAGAATAAAGAGGATAAAGACAATTCCAGCCAGCTGTTCACCCAGGAGGAACTAAAGGTCTATGGCTCCATGAATGATGCTTACGGCACTGCCCAATACGGGAGCCACCAGATAGAGGCTAATAAATACGGGAGCCACCAGATAGAGGCTCCTAACCGTGACTAGTCCAGACTAAGATGTGCTTATGGGTTGAAAATATTCATGGATTTCAAAGAGAGTTTAAAAATATAAAAGAACTCAGTGCTTGCTTGTAATTATGTTGAAATAATATTCAAATTTACTGTACTGCATCAAGTATATTATGAAATTTACCCATTCCTTTTAACATTTTTCAACTTAAAAGTTTTTATATATATATATATATATATATATATATATATATATATATATTTCTTGTTAGACACAGTTTAAGACTTTGCACCATCAAGAAGGAGATGTACTTCCTAGTTTTGGAAGGAGGCACAGTTTACAGGAATCCATCTTTTCTCACGTGAAGCATGCCTGACTGTGTGCAAATGCAGTTTTATTGTTTGTGTATTAATCCTCTGCACATTCAAAGAATCTTTCATTAGCAGCCATCAAACACTAATTAATTCTCATCGAATAGCGGAGGAAGACTAGTGTTTTTAGTTCTATTTCACAGTTGAGAAAGTTGAGGCATGGGGAGGCTGTATCTGTTTGTGTGAAGTGCTCTAGGTTAGCGTGACACAGCTCAGGATAGAAATGGAGTCACAGTAATTAATTGCATATCTAGCCAGTGAATATGTGTTGCGTGTGTCTCCTTCAAGTCAAGGGTCATGCGTTTTTCCAAATAGTAAAACATTCATATATTTTATAACATATAAATATGTGTGAGTTTTTTGTTAGTTTCTTTGAGACAGGCTCTCACTATATAGCTTTGGCTGTCCTGGAACTCACTCTGTAGAACAGGCTGGCCTTGAATTTACAGAGATCCTCCTGCCTCTGCCTCCTGAGTGCTAGCCTGGATTTAATATGTAATATTGAAGAAAATGTTGCAAAAGAATAATTACAATTGCTATTGTCATAACTTTTGGCATGAACTGTTATGTAAATTACAAAGATGATAAATTTAATTATTAAAGTCTTGAAAAAGAGTTATATATTTTGTTTTATGTATGTGAATGTTTTGCCTGAATGCATGTATATACACCATGTGCATGCCTGGCTCCTACAGAGATCAGAAGAGGACATTGGATTTTCTGGGTGGTTATGAGCTACTACATGGGTGCAGAGAACTGAGCTTAGGCCCACTGCAGGAGTAACAAGTGTGCTAAACCTCTGACCCGCCATTCCCCAAAAATGACAAATTTTAGTTATGTACAACATTTCACATACACTAGGAGAAGGGAATCATAATTTAATTTGGAATAGATAAGCTCATAACACTTTTTGAGGACTGGATTTGCATTTATATCTTTGCTTCTTGTTTTGAAGATGACATTGTGATCAAGAATGTATGGCTCTGGACTTCAGCTCTGGACATTGTGAACAAGGATGTATGGGTCTGGACTTCAGCTCTGGACATGTGAGCAAGGATGTATGTGTCTGGACTTCAGCTCTGGACATGTGAGCAAGAATGTATGGGTCTGGACTTCAGCTCTGGACATAGTGAGCAAGGATGTATGAGTCTGGACTTCAGCTCTAGACATAGTGAGCAAGGATGTGTTGGTATGGACTTCATCTCAGGACATCGTGAACAAGGATGTATGGGTCTGGACTTCAGCTCTGGACACCGTGAACAATGATGTGTGGGTCTGGACTTCAGCTCTGGCCTGGCAGAGGACACACACAGCTTTGTAACTCTGTGGTGGCCCTACCAACATTCTCATGTCAATTTCTTCTGTGATAGAGGTGTTCTTTCTAGAGTACAAATATCAGATCATTTCGTGAGTGAGCCGTCCCAGAAAAACACATCTTTGTCCAATTTAAATAGAGAGGGAAGCCAGCAGAAAGACTCACTGGGCAAAATCTCCAAGAATCAGTTTTTCTTCCTCCTCCACCCCTCATCTTCATATTATTTTTCTTGTACCAGGAGAGGTACTTGTTATAAATTCTGCTACAGCCTTGCAATTATGCTCTCCCTGAGATTATCAGTGTTTCTCTAAAATCCTGGACTAGTTACACGCCTGAGTTCAAGAGTAGGGAAGGCATTCAAATCACAGATTAATTTATTCATGATATGCATCATCTTGTATTGCATATTCAAAGATACTTAGTGTGAATCTAGGAGTCAAAGTTCCTATAGTCCTCTAGTTCTGTCATCTACAAAAGAAATGTGAATAGACTGTATTATTTTCTGAGAATGTCTCAAGAACACTCTTTGTTGTCACTATACTTAGACATGTGTATAGGGGAATGTGTTCACTTTTCTTTCCAGTTAACCCAGACCCATTCTCAACACGTTCTTGGGGGAGGACCTCTGACCACAATGCTGAAATGATCTTATTCTCACAGTTGTCTCAGGAAAAGGCAGTATACCAGGGGCTCTACTGTCTTCAAGATGAGGCCTCACCCGTGCTTTGCCATTTATTTTAGGTTTTGCTTGCACTGGAAAAGTGGCTTGAGAAATTCCTGCATACTCCCTTGCTATTCCTACACAGAATGTAAGGCTGGACTTAAAGCAGCATCCTTGGTACTCCAGGCTTAGCATGCAGAGGAAGTGGGTGGGTAGAAGGCACCTGAGGGATGGGCAGGAATAAATCACTGGCTGTTAGAATGATGTTCTTGATACTTTCTCGAAAGCCCTCTGTGTACTGTGGTTCCCAGGTTCCTAAATTTGATGGAGTCTACTTTGGGGTATAGTGGAGGGAGTATAGGGGAGACGATTTTTACGTTGAAGAAAAAAAACCCACTCCCTTAAGTGGCATTAACTGCTATTTCTTGCCATCTAGTTTGTCCAGAGGTGTCAATTTTTTTGATAGTTGCAGTCATTTGACATCTTACTGCTAGAATCCATGCTACCCCCTCGTGCACACACCACTGTTGGCAGAGAAATCAGAACGGCTTTAGAGAACAGTCATCATTTAACTTCGCAGCATAGTGGATGGTTTGGTGGGTCTTATTTAGCTGTCTCTGAAGCTGAGACCTTTTGCACAAATGAACCTGGTTGTTCTGAATTCATGACAGTGAGAAACACGGAGAGCCAGGTTTTTTTCTCCATACCTGGAAGAACAGCGAGGCAGTCCTGGAAGGGATTGATGCCCCGCCCCGCCTGAAGAAAGGTCTACAAGAGCAGACTGTTTACATTGTATCAGCCACTGTGATGCATCTACAGTGGCTAAACCTCCAGGAAGGTGGATGCCTGACTGGAAATCCAGCAGACAGTAGGAACAATCATTTCTACCTTACACATTTATTTGGTAATGACTTATACAAACTTTAATTTTTTTCCAACGTGATATTTTATTGATTATTTGGGAATTTCATACAATGCACTTCAATCACACTCATTTCTCATTCCACCCAGGCCTACTCTCCCACCCTTGTGCCTTATCCCCAAAAGGAAAAAAAATACCAAGTCTAATTTGTGGTGCCCGTATATTCATTGACACATGATCAAACTTACAGCGGCAAGCCCCTTAAAGAGAACTGAGTACTTCTCCACCCCCTAACAGCCCCTCCCACCAAAGCCATCAAGTGCAAAGAGCTACATTTTAACATATTTATCACAGTTCTAGAGGACTCTATTCAACGGCTTCTTGTCTAGACTGTTTTTGGGGGGCAGGTAGGGATGGGAGATGTCACAAAAGCCTTCGATGTCTCTTATTCTTAATATGTTTCTGCAGTCATCGATACCATTGTAACAAAAGCTTCCTTGCCCATAACAGCCAGTGGCAGCATGGACCATGAACATCCACATGTCTTCCGGCAGCAGCACAGATCATAGACATCAGCACGGCCTCTGGTGGCAGCATGGATCGTGGACACCATTATGACCCCTGGCTGTAGCAGGGACTGTGGATACCAGCATGGCCTTTGGCTGCAGCACAGACCATGGTGTTCTTTTGAGGAAGCTTAATCCAGAAAGCAGACCGTTCTTTATCTCAGATATCTTGTTGCTCAGAGCCAAGGTGGTCATGGGGCTGGGCAGTGAGTTCAAGGGAAGAGCCTGTGTCAGCTCCAGGCTGCTGCACATTAGCCTCTTGACCCTACTCGGCAGCTGTATGTTCTTATGTTCCCGCCCCCGCCACTCCGCAGCAGCCACGTTCGACCTTTGCCGTGCATGAGTTCAAGTGCTACTCTGCTCTGCCATCTTTCCCACCTCTCCATCATGCATTCATCCATCAGAGTGGCAGTTCAAACTGCTATGTGTCCCAGGCAGGCTGAGGACAGACCTACTCGGCAAAGACGAGCTACTTTGTCCACTGCTGCTAAGGCCGCATCTCTAGTTTTGCTTCTCTTTCGCCATCTTTTTTTTCTTCCCAATCTTATGAGACCACTTTTTAAAAATATCTTCCTGTAAGACCCACCTTTTTTTAGTCGGTTCAGAGTCTGTGTGCTCTGCAGACTCATTCATCCTCAAGGCCTCCGTGGGTCTCTCAGCCTCCTTGGAGCGGCTCCCTGGTCCCGAGAGCTGCTGAAGACATCCTTTTTGTTTGTTGGTTTCTTTACTTGAGAGAGGATTTCTTTGTGTTTTTGAAAGTCTGTTTCCTGCCCTCTTTGTCTCTAAATTGTAAAAACTCCAAATAAAAACTCGCTACATTAAAACATCTTTGGGTATGGCAAGCCTGATTGGACAGCTCGTTGAACATCTCCAAGACTCAGATCCACCAAATTCCTCAGCAGCTTTGAGGCAAGCATCAAACTTGACCTGGTTGAATGGAAAGTGATGCTGACAGGGTGATTGAAGATTAAGCTACATATGCAGATGACAGGGAAAATACTGGAAGTTGCAGGAGTGTTGCTAACCTTTACATGTGACAATAAGAAGCAACATGTCCAAAGCTTCACTCTTAGAATATATCCATTCTTGCTGGAAACAAAATATTCTTTAATATATATAATATTTTTATTGATTCTTTTATATATATATATAATGTATTTTGTTTATGCTCACCCCCACTTTTGCCCAACTCCTCTCTGATCCACCCACTCCAAACCCCTTCTGATTTAATGTCCTCCTAATTTGTGCTGTCTGTACACTCATGGGTGTAGGGCCATCACCAGTACATGGAAGATCTTTTTGAGGCTACACCCTTAAAAAGCCTGACTCCCATTCCCCTAGAAGCTGCCAAATGTCAACAGTCCTCAGCTGAGGGTGGGGCTCATGACTGTCCCCCTTCGTCCTGGAAGGACTGGCTGGATCTTGTGGAGGTGTTGTATGGGAAGTCATAGCTACTGTGAGTTCATGAGCATAGTACTCCTGTCAAGTCCAGGGGATGCTGCTCTACTCTGGTCTTCCCTGACCTCTGGCTCTTACAATCTTTCCAAAATAGTTCCTAAGCCTTGATGGAAGGAGCTGTTAAACAGATGTGCCTTTTGTGCCTGAGCACTCCACTGACGCTTATTCTCTATACTTGGACCAGCTGTGAGTCGCTGTGTTACTCACCACCCACTGTACAAATGCTGAGGTCTGAGAGCAGTGCTAATCTACAGGTAAAATGACATAGATTTCGAGGACAGTTTGTTACTGTGTACACTGAACTTCCCAGCCATAGGTTCTTGACCAGATTTTCAGTACCAGGTGTGTGTTTCTTCCCATGGAGTGGGATTTAAATCTAATCACAATGCGGTTAGTTATCTCTGTGCTGTTCATTCCACTGCTGCGCCCATGGGCAAGTCCTGCCATACTAGGTCATTGTAGCTCACAAGGTTGACAGTTGGGTGAGAGGATTGATGCTTCTCCTCCACCAACTCCCAACCCACATAGCACCTTTTGGTACTGTGACACTTACCCAGCAAGGAGGAAGCTTCCGGCTCAGTACCAACTTGATTTCTCCATACCCTGTGACCAAAGTATGTTGTATATTCAGAATAGAGTGTTAGCTATTAAATTTTGGACAGCATCCAAGAGTGGAGGCAATAGCCTGTACTGTTTTGAGAGTCCCCAACATACCCTTAACCAAAAAGGCCAGGGCAGGTAACTTCTACTTGGCTATGGACTTTTTATTTAGCAACCTAGATTTCTGGGTGGAGTTAATACCCACGTGGGAACAAAAGGTCCTTGAAGCTATGGTGCAGTTGTACATTACAGATAACCTGCAAAACTTGCTTCAAGTAAAGACTGGATTTAACATTTCTTCCTTATAATCCACACTCAATTTTTTTAAATTCAATTTATTTTAAGTGATAAAATGTATACATACTTAGAGCGATGTGATATTTTGGTGTATGTATACATTGTACAGAGTTTAAATCAGGTTATGTGTGTCTATATCAATAAATATTTGGCATTTCTTTTTTAAAGGATTTTTATTTTCTGTTTATGGGTGTTTTTGACTGCATGTATATATGTATACCATGTGTATGCCATGTTCAGGACTGTTATCTAAGGAGACCAGAAGAGGACATTAGATTCACTGGAGCTGTTGTGACTACCCAAGTGGGTGCTGGGAATCCATCCCTGGTCCTCTAGAAGAGCAACAAGTGCTCTTTAGGACTGAAGCATCGCTCCAGCCCCATTTATCATATTTTCATGGTAAAAACATTCAAAATTCTTTCCTGAAGCCCTTGCATGTATAGGGCTCACAATTAAAATCCCACAGTGCAATAGCTTGTTAAGCCCTTCCTCCTCTCTAACTGCAGCTTAGGATCCACCAACACCCCTTTTCCATCCTTCCCATGGTCTTTAAAATGTGGTTTTCTTTTTATTTATGTGTATAGCTGTCAGAGCCCCTGGGTCTGGTCTAGGCAGTTGTGGTTTGTAGGCACTTGGCACCGGTGCTGGGAACCTAAGGTGGGTTCTCTGGGAGAGAGGAAAGTGCTCTAACCTGCTGAACCATCTCTTCAGTCTCCCTCCCAGGAATTTAAAATACATGTATTAACTGAAGCCTGATGACAGCCTTGGCAGACACGCAGCACTGTCTGCAGGTTATGTCCACCTGTGGACTCTGGCTCAGGGCCACTCAGAGGTCTGCCTGGCTGCTTCAGCAGTACTCCTAGCCATGGTACTAGCTGCCTTTCCCAGGGTGGAAGGTTGCAAAAGTAGGGGCATAAGATAAGTGGATTCTTCCCTAAAGAATTACCATTTTCTTTGCTCTCCTATAGCTTTATCTTAAGGAAGCGACTGCCATGACTCTAGTTACAGAAAAGCAGAGTGTCGACTATTGAGAAAAGTGATGAGCACTCTCATTTCTCTTGGGTGAGTTGATGGGTTCGGTAAAGTCTAGCCATGTGACAGCTCTTTGTCTCTTCCTTTGCCAAGAATAATTGACCATACTGAGTCAGTCAGAATGCCAATGCTGCTTTGACCTGGCATACAGCTCGACATGAGTCACTGGGAGGATTTGAAATGCAGGGTCTGTGAAAGCCACTGGTTTTATTTCGTGCAGCTAAAACCGCCCAGGAATCAGTTCTTACGCCCCTGGATGTGGCTCGTTCCTTCATGTATTTATTCATTCAGCAAAATCCATCCTAACACACTCATGTCAATAAAACTGATAGGTAGGAGTTCAAAGGGTAAAAAATAGTGATTTGTATAAAACAAATAGCCCAGTTTCTGTACATAAAGACATCTGCTAGATATTTCTTGGGGTTCCTTCCATTCTAGGAATAAATGACCTTTCCCTGGATTTTCTGGGGAAAAAAAAAGTCAATCCTTTCAGTAGTCTGGGCCCTGATTTATATAATGTGATGAGCAAACTCATTTTCAACGTGTGAATTATAGCTACTGTGTTCATACTGTAGTAGTCTGCCCGGAGCAGAATCATTAAAGTCTCAATACGTTTGATTAGCTGTGCCCTGTAGATAGTGAAGTACTAGTGACTGCAAATATATTGATTATGGTGATGGCGGCGGTGGTATGTGTAGACCACTAATGCCACGACACAGATGTGGAGGTCAGAGGGCAACTTTGAGGACTCAGTCTCTCTTTCCACCATGGGTTTCAGGGATCCAACTCAGGTAGCCAGGCTTGCTCCACAAACCTTTTTGCCCACCAGATCATCTCACTGGCCCACATAATACTTTTCTAAAACATGCTAGCACTTATTTCTTGTAATAATCATGTTCATTTGCATCCTAATTTGCTTTTTTTTTGTTTTTTTTGGAAAGATGACAGTGAAAACTGGCCTGGGCTCTGCACAGGCCTGCGGTGATACTCTTAGGAATACAATCTGGTGCACAGCATGGGGAAGGGTTTGGGTATTTCCGATGCTAAAGATGCAAGGGGGGTTAGTTCATTTACTTTCCTAAACGGTAGATGTTTCCAACTCAGTTGAGATACTGGGTTCCTAGCTGCCTTGCTGCAAAAATATCTACTCAGAGTAGGACAGACGTCAGGAAGCGGCACAGCCGCCATCTGGATCGAATACAGCTCTGGACAGTAGTGGGTGCACGGTCAGGCAGATAACGATTTGCAGGTTTAAGAGCAGCTGGATGTGATGCATGCGGATACAAGCTACGGGTGGAAGCTGGGAGCGTATCCTTTCAGTGCAGCTTGGATTTATGGGAGCACCGGGAGCCTGTGGGCTTTGAAGATGGCAGATTGCAATGATTTGGTTCATAAAGAGTTTGCGTTTATTCTGGTTTACCTGGAGTCTCATTCGCATTGGGTTTTCTAGTTCCAGTGTGCTTGTAAACCTACTCTCGACTCAGCTACAGTCTCTGTCCCATCTCTGATTGGGAATGAAAGAAAGAACACACACACGCACACGCACAGACACAGACACAAAACCCCAGAATAAATGGGTTTCGCCTGATCTTCAATCCAAGCTCCAAGCTCTGGCTCCTCCCACGACCCCCAGGCAGAGAAAGCTTGCAGATTTCAGTGACCCTTGCAGAATGTCTGGTCTCCGTTCTGCCTTCAGGAGCAAACCAGAACAGGTTGGGTAGAACCTGCCGCAGTTTCTAAGGCAGCATCTTGCAGTCAGCCTTGCAGAGTGTTCGGCTCAAGCACAATCACTGCTCGATCTCCCAAATGTGCCCTCTAAGGGGCAGGATTCGAGGCTGGGATGAGCAAGAGCGCACGCTGGAACGAAGCACAGCTGAATCGCTGAGAGCAGGACTGGGAAACAATGTCTCTCAAGGAATTCCTTCCTTCCCCGGAAGCCGAAGTGGCAGACCTCTGACAGCAGCTTTAGGCAGGCTTGTTTTTGTATCGCATCAGAAAAATGTGTACAATACTCTCATTCAAAAAACCTGTAACCAACGATTGTACTGTTAATCAGATTTTGCTAGGAAAAAAAAATACCAAAATGCTATTATCTCACAAAAAACCAATAATACATCAGCTGTAAATAAGATGGCCTAGTGTAGAGTGCGAGAGCATCCTTCCTTCCCTCCCGTTTTCTCTTTCCCTTCTTTTCTTTTTCAGTCCTTAACCATAATACGAAACAGAACTAGATCTCAGTAAGATTTTGCTTATCTTTTCTTAGCTGAATTATACAAAGGAGCAAAGCAGTGCATTTCTCAAATACCTTCTAAAGTATTGTCAATTAATTTCTTCCTCTTACTTTGAAAACCCCCAAAGAGATAAAATTACTTGCATCAGTTCCTACAGAAAGGCAGCCAAGGTTTTTTTTTTTTTTTTAATTAAAAACACCATCCTTCACTTTCACACATATTTCCTTTCCCTCTAGAATGGGAGAATATGAAGTGTAACAGAAATACAAGCATACAATATTGTCTCTTTCTTCCTCCCTCAATTCTAAAACCTGCCGCCCCCCCCCCCTTAATTTCTCTTTATTGCACTTTAAAACCCAGCAACTGGAAATGCGAGAGGACATTGGTGAGAGGCTCTTCACGTTGTATCACTTATTAGTTTTCAGAATAGTAAGTGAGAAGCATGTCTCACTTGTACTGGGCTGGCAAGACACTTTTGTCCTTAGGGAGCATATTAAGAATATTTGTTTGTAATAAAACTCAGAATTCTAGAGGGTCATGTTCTTGATGCAAATTCTTTAATTTTTAAGAACAAAAGATAAAGAATATTATTGGTGCCTTGTTGAAAAACAATCTTTAAAATAATTCTAGAACCTGGGGCTGGGGTTCATTGGTAGCGTGTGTACACAAAGGCCAAAGGTTCGATCCCCAGCAGCTCAAAACACAGCAACAACAATAAAAACAAACACAAATTTTAGAATTTCCTCTTAGATGTATACCAGGTACATTAGAACAGTGTCTGGAAGAGTGATCCTACGAAATACTTACGAACAATAATTTTATGATAAAATAGGATTTAAGAAAATGTCTTTGGATATGGTCCCCTTCCCTTCCCCCCCCTTTCCTTTTAAATTCTTGGCCAAATTTTGTTTGCTAAAACCTATCCCTGTCAGAAGTCATCTCTAATAGCCACAAGAGAGACTATGTAGCAAAACGGGAGAAGGGTGTTTGTTATGGCAGGTTCAGGAAGTGAGGGAAAAATAATTTAAAATTTCATCAATTTTTAAAAACAGATTCTTTTATATATAATTTATTTATTTTTATTTTATATGCATTGGTGTTTTGCCTGCATGTATGTCTGTGGGAGGGTGTCAGATCCCCTGGAATGGGAGTTACAGACGGTTGTGAGCTGCCAGGTGGGTTCTGGGAATTGAACCCAGATCCTCTGGGAGAACAGTCAGAGCTCTTGACCACTGAATCATCTCTCTAGCCCCCTTATCATTTTTTTAAACACTAAAAGAGAACATGACAAAACCAGGGGGAAACTAGCCTAGAATTGTCATATTTTTTATGTTCTCCTTCTGTAATTTGGGAAAATCACTTTCCTAGTACTAATAACAACCAAAAGAGTCAAGCACAGTTCCTTTAATTTTTAGTGGGTCTGGTTTATCTTGGAGTACCCTCTATATCTAGCATATACCTCTGCCTTCTAAAAAGAAGAAACACGTATCTGAAACTCAGAAATTTTACCAGAAACTGTGATTGTGTCTGATAAAGTATCCATCCTAAAATGAAAATATCCTGGAACACTGGGGAGAAACATTTTTAAATCTGGTGAATAATTTATTTACTAATTCAGAGATGAGCAAGCCTGAGTTTTGGGAAATGTGACCTAATAGCATATGGTGAAATCTTGGCTCCACAGAACGTGTCTCATCTCCACCAGTCTCACCAGGACCAGTATTTAGTCCAGGTAAGGCAGGGCAGGGTGAATCAGGGCCAAGCCCATGATCCTGTCAGACCAGCCTGCGTTCCTTTCCTCTCAGCATTCTTCAGTAGAGAAGGCTCATCCTTCCAGGGTGTTTTAACACCCTTTGGGAACACAGCCAAAGTCCTGGGCTTTGACGCCTTATTTGATCCAGAGACGGAGGAAAACCTGGTTCTGAGGGGGGCTAGGTTATCAAACGCAATGCCTTGTATCAGCAATGAGTTAAATACCACATCTTGTGGAAATGAGCGCCCCTTTGAACTTGTGCGGGAAGTCTAGCTGCAAGGGCGCAGACTCTTGGGAGAAGTGTTACTAAAGAAATTAGAGAGCTCATAAGTAGCTGTCTGACCGAATGCATTTCAGCTTTGTACTAGGGAGGGAGTAAATACAGAGGCATTTACGGGATTGCATTGAAAATCGATGGTCCAGAGGAGAAGCTGGGAAGATTATTTTTTCTTTAGTATTATGGATCGTAATTTAAAATGCCAGTTTAGTCAACAGAAGTGGTGCCTGTCTGTAATCCCAGCACTCAGGAGGCAGAGGCAGGTGAGTCTCTGTGAGTTTGAGGACAGCCTGGTCTACAGAGTGAGTTCTGGGACAGCCAGAGCTACACAGAGAAACCCTGTCTTGAAAAACAACCAACCAAGTAAATAAATAAATAAGTAACAATAAACAAATATCAATAAATAAATACATAAATATTTACATGAGTAAAATAAAGTCAGTCCAATAAATGTATAAAGCCACACTTAGTTATGATGTTTTATTTGGATTTTTCCCACCTCAGTCAATTTTAGTCACTAAAAGTGGACAGAATGGAAGGTACTCCATGTACTTTGTAACTGTAGTTTTTATATTGACTTGGTGAGCTTCTTTTTCCTTATGTGGGAATCTGTGAATAGTATTAGAGAAAGATACAAAGACCTTGGGAGAAGGATGATATTTTAAAAATCAATGTCAATCTAGCTAATAGGGAAGAAAATCACAAAGGTTTTTTTTTTTTTTTTTGGCTATAAAACACCGATTGGTGAGGTTCCTTTCTCAAACTCTTCATTTTATCTATACAATTTTTTTCTGAAGAGAAAAACAAACAGCAAACAAAACCCAAAAAATGTTCTGGAGCTTTTCAGGAAATGAAAACATTTTAAAAAGTCAGACACTAGGGACTCAGTAGACAGAACAGTATGTCCATCATACACCAAATCCTGGCTTCATCCCCCATTTTATACAAACTGGTTGTGGTGGTATTAGCCTGTAATCTTAGCATTCCGGAAGTAGAGGCAGAAGGCTCAGAAATTCTGCTAATCCCAAAGACGGGAGGAGAATGACCATTGACCCAAACCA
Source organism: Ondatra zibethicus (assembly GCA_004026605.1). Classification (NCBI taxonomy): domain Eukaryota; kingdom Metazoa; phylum Chordata; class Mammalia; order Rodentia; family Cricetidae; genus Ondatra; species Ondatra zibethicus. The sequence continues at coordinate 70,232 of PVIU01005168.1, forward strand.
TCATGCCCAAATTAATTAAAGCAAGCTTTTTTATTCATGTACACAGGTTGCTTCCCCCTAAGGTGGGGCTGAGAGGTCAGCGTTGGGTGTGAGGAAGACAAGGTTGAGTAGTAAGGGGTTTCCAAATAGGGGATATGGTGGGAAAAATAGGTGGGGTTACAGGAGCAGGACATAAGCATAACACGGTGGTCATAACAACCTCTGGAAAAATGCATCATGGCAAGGTGGTCGTAACAATGGGTAGCCATAACAAGGTGGTCGTAACAATGGGTAGCCATAACAAGGTGGTTGTAACAATGGGTAGCCATAACAAGGTGGTCATAACAATGGGTAGTCATAACAAGGTGGCCATCACAACATTTTTGAAACAAAGGTAGGGTTGCAAGGTGGTTGTTAAAATTTAAAACAAAGGCAAGATAGTCGTTTCTGGAACAGATAACATAGAACCATCCGTAGTTAAGGTTACAGGTGGGGCATAGCCTAATCTTGAGAAGCAGAGCTTTAATAATAAACAAGAATGAACCTAGTTTGTCTTTACTATAACATTTGTTTTTAAGCCTAAGATGGAGGCAGGCTGGTTCTTCAGTTCAAGATCATCTTGGCTATACATCAAGTTTCAAGCCAGTCTGGGATACTTGAGTCCTTGTCTCAGAAATATAAAGAGGCCAGTAAAGTCGTTCGGCAAGTAGAAATTTGTCATGACAGACTGCTAACATGAGTTCACTCCCCAGAACCAAATACCATAAATAAAATAGAAATAATAGTAACATCAGGAATGGAGGCTCATGCCTTTATTCCTACCACTTGGGAGGCAGAAGTAGGAGGATCTCTGTGAGTTTGAGGTCAGCCTGGTCTACAAAGTGAGTTCCAGGACAGCCAGAGCTGTTACACAGAAAAATCCTGTCAAAAAAGAAAAAAGACTAATAGTAACAACAAAATTCCTTAATAGGCTTAAACTTATAACTGATAATTATACATTCATTGTTTTTTGGAAAGAAATTAATTTCTCATGGATCCCATGATTTTGGATATGGATTTTAAAGGCCCTAATGATCACTGTATCTGAATATTTGTGGCATAGTCTCTTCCTATGTTGTATCAGGATTGATTGGTTCATATGACAAAAGAGCCTAAACCGTAAACTTCTCTCTGTCTCTGTCTCTGTCTCTGTCTCTCTCTCTCTCTCTCTTCCTTTCTGGTGGAAGCCAGTCACTGTGTTGTGAGGCAGTCAAATGAAAAGGTCCATGTGACTTGGAACTGTGGCCCCCTGCTAACAGTCCCATGATGGAGCCATCTTGGAAGCAGATCCTCTAGCCCTGAGTCTTGAGAAGCTACAGCACCAGCCAGGAGATCAACATCAGCCTCATGACGGACCTTGAATCTGAAGCAGAATCTGAATCACTGAGCTAAGGCATGGCCAGATCCCTAACCCACAGAAACCATGGGAAATAATGAGTGTTTATTAAATTAAGCTGTTAAGCTTTGTAATGATTTGTGATGCAATGACAGATAGCTGTTAAGGGCCTTTTGGGAATTAAGATCCATTGAGTTTATGATTCTCAAACCACCGTGGTTATATCTGCTATTCGGAATACACTGTTGGGGGTGGAGGGCAGCTAGAAAATTTAAGTCTCTAGGTCCTTGTATGGAACATGAATGCATACACTTCTCATGAATATGCCTCTTAGAAAGTTAATGAAGTTTTCTTAATGTTTTTGAAATGGAAGTTCTTAACTATTCATTTCATTTTCATGGGTATGTCTCTGTGTCTAAGTATGCACATGTCCCTCATGCTCCGCAGGAGCCAGCAGCAGAAGGAACTGTACCCCTGGGAACTGGCCTTGCAGACAATTGTAAGCTGATGTGGGAGCTAGGAAGTTTTGAAAAAAAATTTTATTAACATTTTTCCTTTATTTTACATATTGACCACAGTTTCCCTTACCCTCTCTCCTCCTGTTCCCTCACCTTGACTCCCATCTACCCCACTCCTCCCCATCCAACCACTCCTCCTCCATCTCCATTCAGGAAGGGGCGGGCCTCCCATGTCCTTGAATATAGCATGGCACAGCAAGTTGAGGTAGGACTGAGCTCCTCCCCCATATGAAGGCTGGGCAAGGTAATCCAGCATGGGGAACAGGTTCCCAAAAGCCAGCTAAGCTCCAGGGACAGGTGCTGATCTCACTGCTAGGAGCCTAAGAGCAAACCAAGCTACACAACTGTCACACACAGGCAAAGGTGAGCTGGGAATTGAACCTAAGTCTTCTACAAGAGCAGTAAGTGCTCTTAACTCCTGAGTCATCTCTCCAGCACCCTTAAATAAAAATTTTAAGTTATCATACAAAGTTAAGGGCTTTATAATGACATTTCCATGCATGCACATCAATCTACTTTGTTCTTATTCCTTGCCTTTCCACACTGCTCTCGCCTTCCTCACCCTCTCCTTCCCTGCAAACAGCGGCCTTCTCGGCATGTGTATTCTGCTGTTCTCTTACTCATTGTCACCCCCACCCCCATCTTAAGATCTCTTCTTTCCTTCTCTCGGTCTGCTTTCTAGTTGCATAAATCAGACACGCAAATGCACGCACACACGCATGCACGCACGCACTCACGTGAACTCTAGATTCACCATGTACCACGTAGCGCTTGTCTTTCTGAGTCTAGCTTCTGTTGCTTAACAGTGACTTTTAGTTCCATCTGTTTCCCTCCAAGTATCATTCTTTTACTTTTCTTTATGGCTGAGGGAAATTTCTTTGCGTTTATGCGCCACTTTTTTTTTTATTCTTTACTCATTCATCGCTGACAAGCATCTGAGCTAGTTCTTCTTCCTGGCTATTGTGAAGAGTACAGTAAGAAACATGGATGTGCAAATACTTCTGTGGTATGTCCTTTGGGAATAGCTCCCAAAGTGTTGTAGCTCGGTCATATGGCAGTTTTGTGTTCAGCTTTTTGAAGAATCTCCACTCTGATTTCCATAATGGCTGTCCCAGGTCACATTCCTCTTCATCATCGTCTTTCTGTTTCTTCTTGTTGCTGTTCATCTTATTATTAATGATTATTATTCTAGTTATTTGGCTTTTTTATGTCAGATTGTTTTGCTTACATTTACACATGTACACCACATGCCTGCCTAGTGTCCAAGGAGGTCAGAAGAGGGAGGCCATCTGATATTCTGGAGCTGCAGTTACAGATGGTTGTGAGCCACTATGGAAGTGCTGGAGACAGCCCAGGTCCTCTACTAGGGCAGTAGACGTTCCTGACTGATGGATATGCTGAGGGCCCAGAAGAATGTCTGAAGTTCCAGCCAGGCTCTGACAGGGACTGGCCAATGCCTGGCGTGTCTGATGCATGGAAGGTGATCTGTTTGAAATAGTTGTTACAGCCTATATTCTTTTTTATTTCTCAGTACTAACATGTGGCGGGGGTCCCGCCCCGCCCTCTGAGTTCCCTAAACTCTTACTGTACCTAAAACTTTATGAGGGACTTTGTATTTTTTAGATATCTTCTGCTCCTCCTCTAATAAGATTGAGGTGCCTGAGGTGGTGAGGAGGCTGCAGGGTATGAGAAGTGTAGCACTGTTGGTCACATTGTACATGTGTAGGGAACTGATGGGGTCACATCATTAGTTGGCTCAGGCCATCTTCTATTTCCATCTATGCCATCCCTAGGAAATACATTGTTCTTTTTTTTTTTTTCTGCAACAGGGTTTCTCTGTGTAGCTTTGGAACCTGTCCTGGAACACTCTCTGTAGACCTCAAACTCACAGAGATCTGCCTGCCTCTGCCTTCTGGGTACTGGGATTAAAGGCATGTGCCACAACCGCCTGGCACACTGTTCTTTATGCATGGCATTTGAGAGGTCTTTTAATGTCATTTTGTTTGCAGAATTTTATATTCTATTTTTGTTTGTTTTGGGTGTTAGGGAGTGTAATGGATTATTAAAAATTGCTGCAGATCCCTGAGTAGCTTGCTGCGGGATCCCCGGCAGGCAGGGGGCAGCGGGTTCTGAGAGCAGCCAGTCCCAGGCAGGGCCAGGGCACGAGACCACTTGGCAGGTCTCCGAAGGTGGCTGGTCTCCAGGGGCTAGCCATGTGGGTGGCGGGCGGTTGAGAGAGACAGGCACACCATGTAGAGTGAAGTTGGACATTTATTAGGTGGGTTCTGGAGAGAAAGGAAAAAGGGGAGAAGAGAGAGAGAGAGAGAGAGAGAGAGAGAGAGAGAGAGAGAGAGAGAGGAGAGCCGCCTCTCTGACTGAGAGAGAGACAGAAAGAGGAGAGAGAGGCTAAGGCTGCAAGCAGGAAGGGAGTGGGTGTGGCTTGTCTCTTAAAGAGACAGAACATTACAGGGAGTTGACCTAGAGCCTTGCCCATGCTAAGCAGAAGCCAGTGAGCTAACCCCCTACATAAAAAAAAACTTTGTAAGTTTTAGGATCCAAAAACCTGGAAATACCTCTTTGGCTCCAAATTGTAAGGAAAAGCAATTTTTTTAGTAGGTTTTCAGTTTCTCTGAGTACTGTATTTTATTTATTTATTTATTTATTTATTTATTTATTTATTTTTGGTTTTTCGAGACAGGGTCTCTCTGTAGCTTTGGAGCCTCTGAGTACTGTATTTTGTGAACATTAGTTATTATTCTCTCCTCTCGTACAGTTAGTGGGAATTTCAAAACCATTGAAAGATATAGAGTTAGAGGATTTCCAGAGAGTTCTTTGTGCTCCAAATGATTGTGTGTAATTTCCAGGGCTGCTGTATCAGAATCCATCCATTCTCTAGTGGTCACCCTCTCTGTATTCATGTATGAATCCCCCCTTACTCATCCTGCAGAAACCTTCTTAGAAAAGGAAAGTGGCTGCCTCTCTTTTGTTGTTGTTTTTGATTCCTAAGTTAAGAAAGAGCCAAATGCATTTAAACTACTGAACTCAACATTTCTGAACAAAAAATAAACTGTAAAGCTGTTCACCTGAAATATTTGTTCATTTCACCTGTTGAACAGGGCAATATATTGGTTCTTAAATTAAACCAAGGCCTTCTGTGCCAATTATGGAGCTTAAAGCACCCCTTTAAGAGGTGCTGCTGTGGGTATGGAGCAGAGTGACCACCCCAGCTGCTGCCTCTTTGAATCCCCTGTGGCATCTCTAAGTCACATCCCTCTGGGCTGGTCCAGTGGTGGCCCAGACTTTGTATCGGTAATCTCATGGGTAACTTTTAGGTGGGCACTCCCTGTCGGTTCAGCAAGTCCTCAGAGCACCTCTGGGTTGTGAGGCTCTCTTCTCAGCCAGCCTTTCCTTTTCTCTTTCAGAGGGCTCAGTCTGGCTTCTCTCCCTGGCCACTCCTGTGCCCTTGTCCCCTGTTGCTCCCCAAGTTTCATGCCTGTGCATTTACTTCATAGCAGCTGCTTCCCTGAGCATCTGAATTCACACACATGCACATTGTTAAAAACAAACTTACCCAGAAAGGCTTCGACCAAGACGACATCATTCCTGTCCCCTCCCTGCCTTTGCCTCCCTACCATTTTCTCACATGGGGAACTATTTCAACAATTTCCCTTTACTTAGTTCTGCATGCTTATTCTTCCAAAATAATATAACCATGCCATATTGTTTATTTGTTACATATTCTGCTAGCCATTTGTATGTGTGTAAATATGTATAGAATGCTTGTTATTTGCTTTGTTTTCATGTTTATATAATATTTTTTATTAAGATGCATTTTATCTACAATTAACTGCGTATATTTAAAGCAAACAGCTTGATAAGCTTAGACAATATGTATATGTACACTACAAAACTATCATGCCACTCAAGATAAAAGCACCACTGATTTCTCTGCTGTTGGATATGGATTTATCTCATCTTTTGTTTTCTAAGCTTTCTTTTCCATTCTCAATAAATAAAATACACTTGTATTCTTATTTCAGTTTTATCGAACTTTCAAAAACAGAGTACTACTATGTAGCCCACATTGGTCTCGAATTTGTTGTAATCCTCCTGTCTCAGCCTCCTAAATGTAGGAACTGAAGGACTGAGCCGTTCTGCTTCCCTCCTCCACCAGCTGTTGACACTATTTGTGCTTACTCCATAAGGTCCAAGATGAGCGCGTTTCCACTTTCTCCATCCCCCAACTCATCCCTATCCCAAGCAAATAATGTATGCCATTAAGAAAGAAATGTAAACCTTGTTCTACAACTAGACCTAAGTATTGCCTGACCTGTAGTTTGGCACCAAGAACTGAAACTGATCAACAGAGCTTACAAAATTATGACCATGTAAAGATACACCAATGTCTTATTATATAGAACTGTATGATTATAGTTTTATAGCCTGATGTTTTCTTATTGTTTCTGATTGTTCCCTCCTTTCCATTCGCATCTGTTGCATTGCTGTTGGTCTCTACAGAATGACATTTTAGCTAAATAAAGGTAACATCAAATTTGTTGGAAATTTCTGTTTATGTAATCTCTTCTCAGGAACCTTCCTTCCTTCCTTCCTTCCTTTCTTTCTCTTCTCTCTCTTTTTCTCTCTCTCTCTCTTTCTCTTTTTTGTTCTTCAAGACAGCGTTTCTCTGTGTAGTATCTTTGACGATCCTGGGACTCGATTTCTGGGTCAGGCTGGCCTCAAATTCACAGAGATCCACTTGCTTCTGCCTCCAAAGTGCTGGTATTAAAGGCATGCACTACCACGCCTGGCTTTGTTCTATATATTTCAAATGAGACCTATGCTCTATGTATTTCTTGAAAAGTTATCCGCACAGGTCGCTCTTCCTTTATCTCCCAATGGACTTGCTTCTTCAACTCCTGTTTTCTTTCTTTTTGAGTTTACTGTCTTAATTTTCTGGAATCCATCCTTGAATGACTCTATAGAAAGATAATGTGAAGGATAAATTTAGAGACTATTCATAATTAAAAATAACTTGTGTGGGCATGTGTGTGTGCACAAATGTATGTAGAGGCCAGTCAACCTTGGATGTTCCTCAGGAGCTGTCCTTTTTCTTTTTCAAAAAACAAAGAAAGGATCAGGATCTCTCAACTGGGGCAGTTTGAAAAATATTGGTGCCAGTTCTTCCTTAAAAGTTTGGTAGAAATCCTATCAAGGAACATCTTCAACTAATAAACACTTTCAGTAATGTAGCAGGATACAAGATTAACTCAAAAAAAATCAGTAGTCCTCCTGTACACAGATGATAAGTGGACTGAGAAAGAAATCAGAGAAACATCAGCTTTCATAATAGCCACAAACAGCAAAAAGTATCTCGGAGTAACTTTAACCAAACAAGTGGAAGACTTGTATGACAAGAACTTTAAATAGTTGAAGAAAAAAATTGAGGAAGACACCAAAAAGTGGAAAGGTAAAATTAACATAGTAAAAATGGCAATCTTACCAAAAATAACCTACAGATTCAATGCAATGCCCATTAAAATCCCAGCAAAATTCTTCACAGACCTCAAAAGAACGGTACTCAACTTCATATGGAAAAGCAAAAAACCCAGGATAGCCAAAACAATCCTGTACAATAAAAGAACTTCTTGAGGCATCACAATCCCTGACTTCAAATTCTACTACAGAGTTACAGTACTGAAAACAGCCTGGTATTGGCATAAAAACAGACAGGAGGACCAAGGGAACTGAATAGAAGCCCTGGATATTAATTCACACATCTTTGAACACCTGATTTTTGACAAAGAAGCAAAAAATATCAAATGGAAAAAAGAAAGCATATTTAACAAATGGTGCTGGTATAACTGGATATCAACATGTAGAAGAATGAAAATAGATCCATATCTATCACCATGCACAAAACTTAAGTCCAAATGGACCAAAGACCTCAACATAAAGCCAGCCACACTGAACCTCATAGAAGAGAAATTGGGAAGTACACTTGAATGCATTGACATAGGAGACCACTTTCTAAATATAACCCCACTAGCACAGACACTGAGAGAAACAATTAATAAATGGGACCTCCTGAAACTGAAAAGCTTCTGTAAAGCAAAGGACACAGTCAGCAAGACAAAACGACAGCCTACAGAATGGGAAAAGATCTTCACCAACCCCACATCAGACAGAGGTCTGATCTCCAAAATATACAAATAACTCAAGAAATTGGTCATCAAAAGAACAAATAATCCAATAAAAAAATGGAGTACAGACCTAAACAGAGAACTCTCAACAGAGGAATCTAAAATGGCTGAAAGACACTTAAGGAAATGCTTAACATCCTCAGTCATCAGAGAAATGCAAATCAAAACAACTCTGAGATTCCATCTTACACCTCTAAGAATGGCCAAGATCAAAAACACTGATGATAACTTATGCTGGAGAGACTGTGGGGTAAAGGGAACACTCCTGTATTGTTGGTAGGAGTGCAAGCTGGTACAGCCCCTTTGGAAGTCAGTGTGGTGATTTCTCAGAAAATTAGGAAACAACCTTCCTCAAGACCCAGCAATACCACTTTGGGTATATATCCAAAGGATGCTCAATCATGTCATAAGGACATGTGATCAACTATGTTCATAGCAGCTTTGTTTGTCGTAGCCAGAACCTAGAAACAGCCTAAATGCCCCTCGACTGAAGAATGGATAAGGAAAATGTGGTGCATTTACACAATGGAGTACTACACAGCAGAAAAAAATAACAGCATCCTGAATTTTGCAGGCAAATGGATGGAGCTAGAAAACATCATTTTGAGTGAGGTAACCCAGACCCAGAAAGACAATTATCACATGGACCCACTCATAGGTGGGTTTTAAACATAAAGCAAAGAAAACTAGCCTACAAATCACAATTCCAGAGAACCTAGACATCAATGAGGACACTAAGAGAGACATGCATAGATCTAATTTGAGCATGATGGTTTGGGTCAATGGTCATTCTCCTCCCGTCTTTGGGATTAGCAGAATTTCTGAGCCCTCTGACTCTGCTTCCAGAATGCTAAGATTACAGGCTAATACCACCACAACCAGTTTGTACAAAATGGGGACCTTGGGAGAGGGCTGAAGGCAAGGGGAGAGGCAGGGAGGGGAGCAGAGAAAAATGTAGAGCTCAATAAAAATCAATAAAAAAGTTTGGTAGTTCAGTAGTAAACCCAAATAATCAAGGGAGTCTTTTCCTGGGAAGAGCATTGCTTCAATCTTTTGTTTGTTTTTGCACAGTTTATTTACAAGCATTTTGTCTGCCTGTATGTTTGTGCACCATGCATGTGTCTAGTGTCCCTGGAAGTCAGAAGAGGGCATCACATCTCCTGGAGCTGGGGTTATGGATGGCGTGAGTCACCGCTGGGTGCTGGGGACCAAAACTGGCTCCCCTCCAAGAGTGAGTGTTCTTGAACTGTTGAGCTGCCTCTCTAGCATTTATGGCAGCTTATGTTTATGTCTTCTAGGTTTAATTTTGGAAAATCATGTTAGTTTGAGATGAGATTATTTTTGCATCTTTTCTCTCTGTTATTTTGACTAGAGACTTGTCAATATCAATAATCTTTTCAAAGAACTGATTCTTTAATTTTCTATACACTATTCTTTTAGCCACTATTTAATTAGTTTCTGCCCTAGCGTTTGTTATTTTTTAGTACCCATTAGAATTGCTCTTTTCTTATTTTTCTATAGCCTCGAGTATGTGCATCACAAAGTGGTTTCTCTGGGATCCTTCTGATCTGTGAATGGGAGTGCTTGTAGCTATAGACTTTCCTCTACAGATCGCTCACCTTGTCAGTGTGCAGGGGCTCTGTTGGGTGGTGCACTAGCGTTGTCATTTGATTCTAGGACTTTGTCAGTTTCCTCCCTGAGTTCTTCAGTGATGCTCTGTGCATTTAGAAATGTCTTGTTCACTCTCCGTGCCGTCGTGCAGTTTATTTGGTCATTCTCTCTGTTGATTTTCAGTTTTATTCTACCATGTTTTGATAAGACATGGGAAATTATTTAAAATATTTTTGCATTAACAAATGAACTGCTGTGTGGTTTTTAACGTGATCAGTTTTAGAGAGGTTCTGTGAGTCACTGAGAAGAATGTGCATCTTCTATCTGTCCAACGATGTAAGTTGTATTGACCTTAAACCCACTATATGGCCCAGGCCAACCTTAAATTCATTACAGTGCTTATGTTTGAGCCTCTAAGTGCTGGGATTTCAGGCATGTGCCACCATGTGTGGTACTATAATGGGGCTTTAGGAAGAATAGGAATTTGTGTTTTTGTGCATGCAGTGTGCTAGTCCTCACTGAAATCTGTGATCCAGTAACACTGTTACTACTTCAATTGTGCCTCCACCCATGAGCAAAAGAGATATGTGGGTGACCTGAACCTCTAATAGCTCAGGATGTTGTTATTTGGACAGAGTTCTTTCATAAGTAATCAGTTTAAAATAAGGTCATTGAGCCGACCCTAACCCAAATCATTGGTGTCCACAAACAAAAGTGTGTGTGTGTGTGTGTGTATGTGAATTCAACTTAAAAATAAATGTGTGTGGAGGGAAGACAACATGAGGAAACAAAGGAAGGTGGCAGCTATGGATGAAAGAGAAAGGCATGGGACAGATCTTTTAGCAGGAACCCTCAGAAGGAGCCCTGCTGACACCCATTCAGATATCTAGTCTCCGGAACTGTGAGATGATGTTCTGATAAGTTATCCAGTTTGTATAATGTATTTCAACAACATTTTCAAAACAACACAACAGTGCTGTTAAGTTTAAGATTTGTCTCTGCAGGATAGCTCTTTCAGTACATAGCTAAGCAGCTATAATGGCATAGGAGGATGAGTCACTTGGATATGGTAGACAGCTTCATGAATTACAAGGACACTGGAGGTCATAATTATCTGTGAAATATTTGTTTCCTATGGACAAATATAATCAAGTAGAGGCAGAGAGCCATCCTTCTCCATCAATACTGGGAAAAAGATATTGAAGTGCAAATTTAAATCATTCAGTGTTTATTCCAACAAGTCTACTCCATACTCTCCCTGTCTTTCTCTTCATTCTTCCTTTCCTCCTTCTTTTCTTTATGTCTTTCTTCCTCTAATAATCTTTGCATTTTATAATAGCTTTACTAAGATATGATTTATGCATTATGTCAAGCTGACAAGTTTTGAAGAAAAATTTAAGAGAAAGTCTCATTATGTAGCCTAAACTGGCCTAGAACATAAAATCTTCATAATTCAGACTCCCAAGTGATGGGATGACAGGCATATGCCACCTCGTCCAGCTTGATTTATGTATTATGAAATTCACTTAATGAAGCGTCCATTCAACAGCATACCTGAAATATACAATTCAGTACATTTTAGTATGGTTACAAAAGGTGCAGTCATCACCAATACATAATTTTAGAATATTCTATCACCCACCCTGAAATAAAACCTGTGCCTGACCAATCATTTCCTTCTACCATGCCAGACATCCGTCGGCCTACTTTTTCATGCTTGATGTTTGCCTATTTGTGATACTTTATATAAATGGAGTCATCTAGTACGTGGCATTTTATGATGGATTCTTTCACAAAGCACGCTTTCAGAGTTCATCTTCCTTGCCCAGAGCGGCACTCCATTAATATTTATGGTTGGATGGTTTCTTCTTGCATGGTTGGTTATCCCACACTGTATTTATCAGTTTGTTAATGGATAAACAGTTGCGCTTCTTCCATCTTCTGGGCTATTATGAATAACACTGGTTGAAAGTTCATGTATATACATTTGTGTGGATATGTTTTTGTTTCTTTATTCTCTCATAAGTTATATAGTAACTCTGTGTTTAGCCTTTTAACAAACCAGAAGACTCCTCTGCACAGTGATCGAACCATACCATTGCAGGTTCTCATCACTGTGAATGGGTTTTCACCCAACTCTGACATTCACTTCCTAGGGCTCTATTTGTAACCATTGTGATGTATTTCTTCACCTCGTTGGAGGAAGGAAAGATGGAGCTATTGGAGTGTTCTTAGATGAGTTGGAGGTAAAGTAGTAAAAAACAGACAAGTGGAATCATGAGAACATGTCTTTGTTGTGATGAGGAAACTGATGGCAGTGCTACACATTTTCCCAGAGTTAAGAGTTCATTGTCAAGCTAACATTTAAAAATATTTTTTTCCTCTCCAAATGTTGATTGCCATCTATTGCCGCAGAGAGTTAACTATCAACTGTTCTCCTGGTGGAGGATGAGGACTCGGGCGATGGGGAGCTGAAGGAGTTACAGCTGGTGTGAAGTTCTGGGGCAGGCCCGAATCCAGGAATTGGACATCCCTGGTCATCACTCCACCATATATTATCCCTTTGGAGCTTCAGAAGTATTAAGACAATTTACATTAAAAGCTTTTTCATCACCAAAACCACATTGTTAACCTACTTGCTGGAAGGAAGGCCATAGACTCGCCAAAAGTAAATGCATTCATATGTAGAAAATAGGAATGTGCCTAACATATTTGTAGCATATGGCAGAAGTGTGTGAGACATAGAATGCTGTAACTATATTGATTATTTAAAAAGAAAGCATTCTAGATGTCAAAGTGGATATAAAAGCATTTCTTTGCCTGATAAGCAATTAAACACATAAAATTCTGGAAGAGATTGTATAATCTTGTTTGGCAAATAGTTGTCTTGTCAAGGATAGAGACATTACTGGCCGTATTGTATCTTCCTTTGAAATCTAAGACATATTACTTCGCAAGTGAGACTGGACATCTTTATACATTTGCGTAGTAGCCAATCTCACAGAAACAAACATACAAGAGGCTGGGAAAGGATCCCAGATGGTAGAGTGCTTGCCTGGCATGCATCAAGCATCAAGCCCTAGGTTTGGTACCCTGCACTGCATAAACAGGGTGTGGTGGCACACACTGGCAATCCCAGAAATGGGGAGTGGCAGCAGCAGCTGGAGGTGAGGTAGGGGTATCAGGAGGAGTTAGAGGTCATCCTGAGACACGTAGCTAGTTGACATCACCCTGAGCTACAAAATACCCTGTCTGAAAAATAAGTAAGCTAATTACAATGTATATTGTTTGTATGTGGCCATCATAAATATGTCACTGATCACAGTATTAAAACTAAAATCAGCATGCATAGTGTACCAGTCTGCCATTTGTTTTGCGTGCACTTCTGGAATGCCTACTGTGTGCTAGGTACTGATCTGTTTCTGGTTTATGACAATGAGGTAACAGAATCATACATAGAGATCATTGATAACCCATATTTAAATGGAAACTGACTCAGAAAGTCTGGATTATTTGATTGTAGTATTGTAAATCATGACCTGTTGAATCTTACTATATCTATGTCTTTTGATTGGACTTAATTGGGAAGTTACTTGTGGCAAAAATGTCGGTATTGGCATATAACGAAGGTTTCTACATAAGTATGAAGAGAGTGCACAGATGTGGTTTATGGATTTTCCTCCAAGTTAAGTCCCTGAAGCCTACAGTGTAGAAATAGCTTACAGCCCAAGAGTTTGTTTACAAATTACTTGTTAAATCATTGATTTTCAAAGCCAAAGAGCAAAAATCCATTTAACCTATAAAGTAGGTGAAACAAAGCCCTGGCATTATAATTAAAGAGGAATTCAATGTTAAACAATGTTTGTGAGGCTGAGATCATCCAGAGTTCATTCTGGAGTTACAGTGTATATTTTTTCCTTGAAAGGAGAACATGCCCACAGCTCAAAGATCATCAGGAGACCCATCACCTAAACAGGTCCAGGTTTTGTGGTGGTCTATAATTCTAAATACAATAGATACAAAATAAGGTATGAGACATTGATAGGAAGCTGTGTGAGCTAGGATACCTGAAATTTAAGCTTTATTAGCAGTCCAATAAAATCTGCCTCATACAATAGGGTACTGCCAAGGGTAGTAACTGATGGATGGGAAGTTAAACGAGGAGAAGAAAAATAGCTGGGAGCAATTAGGAAGCATGAGGGTAAAATGTTGTAGGAGGCTGCTTGTTCGGCCTGGCTGCCCAGAACCAAAATAACCACACAGAAACTGTATTAATTAAATCACTGCTTAGCCCATTAGCTCTAGCTTCTTATTGCCTAACTCTTACATCTTAGTTTAATCCATTTCTAGTAATCTGTGTATTGTCATGTGGTTGTGGCTTACTGTCGAGATTCTGACCAGTGTCTGTCTCTGGAGGGGCTACATGACTTCTCCTGACTCCGCCCTCTTTCTCCCACCATTTAGTTTAGTCCCCCCCGGCCATGTAGTTCTGCTCTTCCCTATCATAGGCCCAAAACAGCTTCTTTATTAACCAATGGTATTCACAACATACAGAGGGGAATCCCACATAACCTCCCCTTTTCTGTTTAAATAAAAAGGAAGGTTTTAACTTTAACATAGAAAAATTGCATACAACAAAACAGGTATCAAGCAAGAATTTCAGTTATAGTATTTATAGCTACTTTATATTTTATCATATCTGAGGAAAACTATAACTATTTATTCTTCAATTCCATCAAAGACTCCAGAATGATATAATATTACCTAAGTAAAACAGAAGTGCATTGTAAGCAACTTCCAAAACTAGAATTGATAGAGACATCCTGCTGCCTGGACAGTCACACAAAGTTCTTTTTTTTTTTGGTTTTTCAAAACAGGGTTTCTCTGTAGCTTTGGAGCCTGTCCTGGAACTAGCTCTTGTAGACCAGGCTGGTCTTGAACTCACAGAGATCCACCTGCCTCTGCCTCCCGAGTGCTGGGATTAAAGGCGTGCACCACCACTGCCAGGCCAACAAAGTTCTGTACCATTGGGGCATCCATCTTCAGCCCATAGGCCCATAGTATCCAGCAGACTTTTCCATGAAGCAGGATATTTGAAAATCTGTTCTGCCTTGTAATGACAGTTTGTCAGTCACTTTCTTCTGTGCCCTGCAGAATATCTGGCAGACTCTTTGATGAAGCAGGAACCCCAAAGGACTGTCTCACCTTCTTTAGGCAACCTTAGCAGTCATTTTCCATGGGACTTGCATGTCCAGTTCACACAGCAGCAGTTCACACCATCAAGCAGCCCAAGCAATAGCAGTTTCGTGGCCAAATGGCTAGCCAACTCCATAAGGAGCCTCTTCAATGCCTGCCATCCTGTTGAAGTAGATTGGTGCTGCCAGGAGCAGATATGTCTCATTGTCATGAAAATTCCTAAGTTTTAAACATTTTAAATACCATATTCTGTAGTCTTTGAAGGTTTGAAGAATGCCTATTCATCTGAAATACATCTCTGTACATCTAGAAAATATACATGACTACAAGCTTGACTATTATAGATGATTATCTATTAACCTATATTTCTTAATTATACATTACATTTTTAAATGAACTGCACAAACACAATACCTTACTCAAGAGCAGAAATATACATATAACAAAATTGACCTAAATTTTGTATCAATAAACCAAGATCCATACCAATGCAAATCTCTATACCATATCCCTCTTTAAAATATGTAAACAAATATTTATAGACAATATTTGGAATTTGGGTGTTGTTCTCTCCAAACTACTTCCTGCTTTTTGTTGGGTGAAGCAATTTTTTGAGGGGTGTTCAAAGTGACCTTTCAGGAGCTCTTGGTCCATCAAATCACATTAGTCTGAAAGAATTCCACAGGTTCTCATCCTCTGTGGAAACAAAAGAAGAACCTCTTTCCCAAACCAACATACCCTTAGACACAAATTTTGAAGACAAGATACCTTTTAAAGTATGTACATTGATTACTTAGCTCCTTCACAGTCAAAAAATTCAAAGCAAACACAATAATATACATAATCCAGACTCTCTGTGTATATTCCATCTTTATGTGACTTATTTTCTTTATTTCTTTAATTTGTTTATAACTGTCTATACTCTTTCTCTTTAAAGACTATTTTTAAGAAACAATTTACTTCCTTTTATAACTATACTCTTTTTCTTCTCTATTCAATCCTACATACATTTTAAAACACACTGTATCTCATTTAGAAGTCTTTTTCATCTGAATTTGTCTTTATTGTGTATCTGTAATCCTTTTTTGACCAGAAGTGCTTTTTTTTTAATGCTAAGTGGGCATGGTTAGGGACATTGTGGCCCTGCCTGCTTGCTCTGCCCAGTTCAACATGTCTGAGGCATGTTTGTTGCCTCTGAGAGCCAAGGACATTGCCCCATTTTTAGGCAAACAATTGAGTCTATGTCTCCATTAAGTAAGTTGTAGCACTCTGCTCACAGATCCCATTTAAATGCTTGGCCTTCCGAAAGAGTCAGAGTCATGCTAACTGCTGGGAAGCCACCATTTCAAAACTGTGCAGCTGTTTTTCTGCTTCTGCTGAATCAGAAAGACCTTTCTTAAAGGAGCCATGGTGTTAAGCTGTGCTTAACTGGTTTTTTTTTTCCCCTAGAATTCCTTCCCAAACTCTCTCAGGTTTTAAGTGGATTTTAGTTGGCCACATTGGTGCCAATTTATAGTAGGAGGCTGCTTGTTCATCCTGGCTTTCCAGAACCAAAATAACCACATTAACTGTTATTAATTAAATCACTGCTTGGCCCATTAGCTCTATCTTCTTATTGGCTAACTCTTACATCTTAATTTGACCCATTTCTAGTAATCTGTGTATCGTCACATGGCTGTGGCTTACCAGCAAGATTCTGACTGACATCTGTCTCTGGTGGGGCAACATGGCTTCTCCTGATTCTGCCCTTTTTCTCCCATCATTCAGTTTAGTTTTCCCCACCTAGTTGTACTCTACACTATCACAGGCCCAAAACAGCTTCTTTATTAACCAATGGTATTCACAGTATACAGAGGGAATCCACATCAGTAAACACTAAGCAGGTATAGGGAAATGGGAGAGTTTACAGCTGGGTTGGTTGTTCCTGTACTAGGGATAGTGTTGTGTTGATCCAATCAGGGCTAATGGCAGGTGGTTTAGATCACACACCTTCTTCAGTGGCAGCAGGGACCATGCATATGATTAGAATCTGTGAAAGGATGCATGGGCTTGTTTAAAGGCTGACACAGGGAGATGAAGATGGGCACCAATTTTAGAGCTGAGGTAGGGTGGAGTTCAGGTTATCTCCACATCTGCTGCCATTGGGGAGAGAAAAAAAATGTAGTCAGCAATAGCACAGAGGACTGTGAGGGAAGAAAGGGAGTACATCCTCACCTGCAGCAGAGGGAACAAAGACACTCCTGTGCAGTTGTGCGAGAAAGGGCGGTGGTTCTGCGGGCCCAGAAGGACAGTGAGGGTAGAATAAGTAGAGTAAGGGTAATGGCTATGTCAGAAGTCATGCACAAGACACAGCCTGAAATTATGAAAAATCCTAGCATTCAACTAGGTCAGAGCATGACAAACTAAAACAGAAGGCTGCCAAACCCCAGGTGAACAAGCATATACTAGGCAGGGCTTAGGCCCAGTAGCTTAGCGGAAAATAGTTGCCTTTCCTGAGAAATGAGTAAATGGGATTTTGACTTCTTACACAGGACAAACTTGAAACAAAGCTAGCTAGGAGATACTGAGTCTGTGTTGGAATGTCACAGGAACACATTAGACTAATGAACTCTTCCCCTTGCTGTCAGCCCAAGAGCATATGGCCACCAGCCCTCTCCAGCAGTTCACACATGTGTGCTTCATGCATGGCTCAGGCCAGGATTCTGAAAAGTATAACCGGAGGGTTTCCTACTTAACATTGTAAGTGTTCTGGTTCTGAAAGAAATGCCAAAGTTCTTGTAAAAATATAACGTCCTTGGCATCGGTTCCAAACAGACAGCCCCAGGGCGAGTGAGAACCAAAGGGGCAATGGGTGACTCTATGACTTGTTGACAAAACCCTACACCTGGCCCAAGGAGAACTTAAGAAGCTGACAGGAAACATATCATAACACACAATCTTTGTGGAGACCTGATGCGGGGAATAAGAAGGACTGGCCACTTCGTCCAGCTTCAGAGTTCCCTAGATTGTGCTCAGAGAGGTGAAGGAACAAGGGGAAATTATCTGCAAAGGCAGACAAGGTTTGTTATGAAAGAGGAATGAAAGCCTAGATCCCTCTCAAAGGAAACAAAAAGGAAGCCCCATAGGTCTCACGCACCTTGCTTCACCTCTTTTCTGAGCACCACCCCAAATTAAAGAACACCTTGCTTAATCCATTGGCAATGTTGCTGGGAGAGATGGGGGACAACACTGCAGTGGAGGACAGACTGGAACTGCTGCCACAGAGATAAAGACAAGCCTCATACAATAAAAAGGGAGTCCTCGCACAGCTCCCAGGGATGTGACCTGACTCGGGCATCGAGGGAATAAAACAGGGACAGAAACACACAGACAGAAAAGATGGGATGGGGTAGACTGGACTCTCTGATGGAGAAGCCCACAGCACCTCAAATGCTCAGTCTGTTTATTATAAACAGTTGAACAGAGAGGTGGTGGTATTTCACAGAGCTGAACAAGGAGGTGGGGTTATGTACTGGGAGGTCAATGTTATATACAGCTAAACAAGGAGGCAGGCTTAGCTAATCTTCATAGAAACAGTATGATGTCTTTATCATACCTGTAGATATCCCCAACCTATCAAGAGCCATCCACCTTGTCTACTAGAGTGTGCAGGGAAATTTAAAGGGAGTTCATGTTGGTGCACAGCACAAATCAGTTGTATCTGATGAAGTTTATATGCAATAACTGGTGTTCTGTGATCTGACTACTACTCTGTAGTTGTGCAGAAAACCTGCAGTTGTTCTGTTGATGTTCTGAATGCTCCTAAGTAAATATACTTTTTAATTAAAAAAGAGTATAAATCAAAAAGCCATTTACAGTTAGTTGTAATGGCTTAAACTTTTTAATTTCAGCACTTGGAAGGCAGAGACAGGTAGACCTCTGAGTTTAAGGCCAGCCCAGGCTACTTAGAGTCTCTGTCTTTCTGTCTGTCTGTTCTCTCTCTCTCTCTCTCTCTCTCTCTCTCTCTCTCTCTCACACACACACACACACACACACACACAAAGCCATCTAAGACACTGAATAATGATAAAAAATATGGGCATGGTGGAACACATAATATCAGCACTTGAGATGCTAAAGCAGGAATATTGTCACAAGTTCAAGGTCAGCCTAGGATATGTAGTGAGTTCAAGGCTAGCATAGACTATAGAGTGAGTGGAAGTGTCACAGCTCTGAAGGAAAGGGATCCTGGCAGTCTGGAGCCAGGGAAAAGTAAGGCCACAGTAAGCATAGCAGCTTATAGTGCTGCTCTAGGGAAGGTTTCCCCAAAGTGACAGTCCTGCTCAGCAAGAGAAGGCTTCCCCAGCGAAGTCGTTACAACTCAGCTCAGGTGCTCTGGAGGTGCTCTGCTCTGTTAGTGGAAGGTTTCCCCAGCGAAAGCATTACAACCCCGCTCCGCTCTGCTCCACTTCTGACTTGTCGGGTGAAGGAAGGCTCCCCCAGTCCTGTTCCACTCAGCTCAGCTTCTTGACTTCCCCAGCGAAGTTATTAACAACTCGGTGCTGTTAGGGAAGGCTTCCCCCGTTCAGTCTCTGCTCCTGCGAAAGAAGATCTTCACCCAAACCTTGTTTAAGAGATTTATTGGGAGGGTAGAATCCAGGAGAGTGGCTGTCTCTACCAGGGTGTAAGATGAGCAGCCACAAACTGAACAGGTGCAGGGCTTATAAAGGGCTTCTTAGGGGCGGAGTTTTTCCAGAGAGGAGGGGGATTGGTTAATTTTCCCTGTTCAGGGATTGGTTAGTTTAGTTGGTCAGGGCCGAGATGGCTGATTTCAGAGCCAAACTGTGTTTATTTCCCTGACGTTTTTAAGATTTTTAGGCTCTAGTTTTGGGGCCAGGGCATATTTCTTTTACTGACTCTGATTCTAAGGACAAAATGTGTTTCTTTGGCACTGGTTTCAGAGTTAGGACATGTTTCTTTGGTTCTGGATTCAGGGCTAAAGCATTTCTTTCACTGGCTCTGGTTTCAGGGCCAGGGTGGGTTTCTTTGGCTGCACATTTACCCTACAGGGAGACCTTATCTCAAAAAAAAAAAAAAAAAAAGAAAGAAAGAAAAGAAGAAGGGAAAAAAAAGAAAGAAAAGAAAGAGACAGTTGAAGAAAGAAAAAGCAATGTGGGTTTAGAGTGTGCAAAACCTCACCAAATGCCAGTGTGTTGGTACTCCTGCAATCTGAATCTAAGATCACATGCTATTTGAAGGAGTCCTGGGACATCTTCATTACTTCTAGACAAAGAAGAGTATTTCAAAGAAGAAACAGAAAATGTAGTTTCTTGGCCATTCTCTCAGGCCAGAAAAACAGAAGTCACTTCAAGAATTCTGACAGAAAATTTGTTCTCTTCAAATGGGAGAACTGAGAAGCCAAACAGGTACCCCAGAGATGAGAAACAACAGGGAGCCCTCCCAACAGATTTGAAGGACAGGGATGAAGCTGCCCTATCAGAGCCTAGGACCAAATTCCACAAGTAGGAATTAACACCACAGTGGAACCTTTTCAGGTGGAGCAGAGACCACAGGGTGGACACAGCAAGAGACAGACAATGAACACGGTCTGAAAACACACCCTGAATCACTCCAGTTATGACCACAGATGGTGCTGCCGCCTGCATCAGTCAGAGAAACTTTGTTATTTTTTCCTTTTTGCATAGGTAACAGTGGCTACACAGACTCAGAACTGGCTAGAGTACTTAGAATTAATGACAGTTGAACACTCAGACCTAAGCGAGGCATTTTATCACCCCCTGGAAGGCTCAGGAAATGCTGCAGAAAGAATGTAAGAGCGGAAGGATGGATGCTCCCGGAGGGTGTGGAATGCCGATTTCCAGGCATAACATGACTCAGAGCAGCTGTGGTTGCATGCACAAAATTGGGACCACTGACACCCGGTCAGGCAATGAGGAAGGGCTCCGGCGGCTCCCTCCCTCTCTCAGGGTTGACATGCAGGTAATGGTTAGTTTGAGGGGTGGGAGTAGGAGAAAAACAGCTTTTTCATTGGCAGAACCACTGGTAAGGTGTCCATGTTCCTGTAAACAACTCTGAAGAGACTCACTCGGTCACACATGTAAAAAGACATCAAAATAGAAGAGAGACAGGTGGGGAAGAGAACTGGGATTAGTGTGAGAGGGTCCCAAAAAGGTAACGGTGTGTGTGCATTCATGAATATATTATGTACATGGTGAAAATGTCATAAGGAAACCTATTACTATATAGATTGATATATGTTAGTAAGAAATTAACAAAAAGATAAATAAATAGAAATAGGAATTTATTTTTATTTATTTTATTTATTCCCAGAGCCACCTGGCTCTAGACATTTATTTTTATTGTAAAATTATTTATGAAAAGATAATCCAAACCCATTAAACAAAATTCAGAAGTTATAAAAGAATAAGCGGGGAAAGTTGTTTGCCATACTCCACCTCTCTACATAAGTTTTCTATTTTTTGTCTATATACTTTTCTATAGCTCCATATTTTAATCCATACCTTCGCCTTATCCTCTACACAGAGGAAATCTACATGTGTGTGCATGCACACACACACACACACACACACACACGCCCCCCCCCCACAATGATTGGAGTATACTATATACTCTCCTCTAATTACCTAAGCTTTAGAACCAATTTGGACCTACCAATGTATAATGGCAAGCATATTTCTTCTCTGTGGAGATGTCATGGGTGTGCCCACTGGGTCAGACATGCACTTAGACGATGAAGGGCCATAAATAACACAGCTTCAAGACATCCTTCATGCAACCAGCCATGCAAAGAATCCCCAAGGCAATAATTCAGCAGAAACTTTGTCAGGTCAGCCAGTATGATTCAAGGGTTTGGAATGACTCACTGGGGCTTGGGTTAAATAGTCTTGGCTTAATCATATCACTTGGCACAAATGTAAGTCAAAGATTTGAATTCTGGTGGCTCAGTATCCCAGTGACTCACAAAAGCTGCCCTAGATATATTGCACCGTACACCAAGACATGGATCTTCTGGATTAAAGAGTATGTCTACACATGTATGTTTACGTATAAATAAATATGCATATTCACATATATCTAGTCATACAACTTACATGCATACACACACGGGGAAAACACATCTGAATATTTTTTTCAGTGGAGCTGAAACACCAGCAAAAACTCAGAATACAAGAAATTATAAAAACAAATCAGTAAGAATTTTAATGTGTTCTGCCCACAAAAACACAAGAACACAAAAATTACTACATTGGGGGAATATTTTTAAAAAGTGTAACAGATAAAGGGATGACATACTAACTATATAACACAGTCACTGGATAAAGGAATGACATATTAACTATATAACACAGTCACTGGAGGCCACACACTGTGGTGAGAGTCACACCCTCACCCCTATGTCAGACTTCCTGTGGTACAGACAGACACAGTGTGCTTGTCAGTTTCTCATTGTAGCAAAAAAAAAAAAAAAAAAAAAAAAAAAAAAAAAAAAAAAAAAAAAAAAAAAAAAAAAAAAAAAAAAAAAAAAAAAAAAAAACCCAGATAAACATCTCAAGGGTGGAAAGATTTATTTGGGCTCATGGTCACAGAGGGTTTATCCCCTGGTCTGTTGGCTCCATTGTTTCAGGGCCAGGGAAAACTGCCCACTTTGTGATAGCCAGGAAGCAAAGGCAGCAGCAGGAAGAGCCAGGGACAAAACAAACCCTTCAAAGCCATGTCCCTCAGTGAACCGCTTCCACGAGGCAGGCTCCATCTCCTGATATGACTCATCATCACTCCTCCATAGAAGAATTTATTATTCTTACAATCCTCTCACCTTCTGGTAGCATTGCTAGCTGGGACTAAGCCTCCAACACGTCTTTTGTGAAGAATATTTCAGATTAAAACTATAGCATGTTAGCCTTAGTTTCTTCATCCATAAAATGGTGCCATCGGTAATGTATGTTTGGAATTTGGTGAGGTGTGGTACAGATGTAAAGCATCTAGTCTTTTCCATGGCACTAGACAAACAATAGGAGCTACTTACTAATGTTATTTTGACTTGTGACATTAAATAAATGGAAAGAGCCAATTGTGACTAATAGATTAGCATAAAGTAAAAGTTCATTAACTACTGCTTTTTCTAAAATAGCAGAAAATTAATGCCCAGTACCACTAAGAATGGAGTAAAACCAGTATACTTTGCATGTTGGTAAGATTGGAACTAACCTTTGAAAAGAAAACTGGGAATGTATGTTGTCATAAAACGTTTAGTTCTTGTTTAATTTAGAAACCATGATATTTAATTTTTTTCATTAAAAACATCCAAAGGGGGAACATGCTATAAATTTAATTTTCTGACATCATCTATTGAGTCCAAAAGTGGCCAAATTATGTACCTGTAAAAATTCACTATTCTGTGATATCATAACAAGGCCTATGCACCAGTACTTGGTGAGGATTCTCTGCTTATGTAGTTTATATAAAATTGTAAGCCTCTACTAAGGGTGTAGCTCAGCTGGGAGACTGCTTGGCCAGCAAGCATGAAGCTCTGGGTTCCAATGTATGTATGGTTATTATTTTTAAAATCAGATTGTTCAAAGCTTTAATAACAATAAACTTCATACCAATAAGTTCCATTTTAAAAAACTGATTCATTATCAGTGCAGTTTGTTATATTGTAAGAAGGATTAAAAAAGAACATTAACCATTTGCTCCGGGATTTAAAGTCTAAGCATAACTCAAACGTAGTTGAGTATTTAGCCCAATGACAAAGTTTTGGTGAGCTGATGGGCCTGATAAAACAAAAGGCATGGCTGAAGAACCAGGACTGAAAACCAGAGACAGTTTGATAATTTGTTTACTTCCTATAGACTTTGGGAAGTTATAAAAATTAACTTATATATCAATTGTGAAGTACTGAAATAATAAAAGGTTGATAGCTTTAGTTATAATTAATTACTAAAGCTATTGGATAAATTTCTGCTACTAAGTACTTTTAACCAAGTCCTAACTGAGATACTTTCAAGCAGATATTATTATTATTGTATAATACACACTAAACAGAATGTGTCGTCTCTAATGAGATGCAGTTCCAACACTGAGCCATGTAAGTCGTGGCTAAGGGTTATTTCATATTTGACACATATTACCAGCATATGTCATTTCTTTGAACCAGGAATATCTGTAATCTGTAAAAATCAGTCAACAGTGAACAGTTATAGCGGAAAACAGTGAACTTAGAGTGAAGGGGTTGCCACGCTGGGCAAGGATCTAACATTGTTCGGATGGCTGAGTCTCACAAATCTAAATAGCATGGAGAGGCTTAGGTTGGGAAGGAGGAATGAAGCGGTGGGGGGGGAGGATAGAGAGGAGGACAAAGATGGACTTGATGAGAAGGTGAGATTACCTGATGTTTTCAGGGTATTGACACCCTCTTTGAGGGACAACTATATGATCAGTACATGTGAGTTTGTGAAAGCAGCCCTTTTTTTATTTTTTCCTTTTCTTTCCTTTTTCTGGTGATGGTAAGGAAGTGAAGTTTGGAAGATGAGAGACTCTTTATTAGGGATTCTAAGATTTCACTAAATAATTCCTGACCGACATGGGTGTTGAAAAAAGTAATGATCAGTATTTTATTTTAAGGCTCTAGGGATGGAATCCAGGGCTCCCCAGAGGCTGTGTGGTACCCCCCACAGAGTTTAGCACAGCCCCAAGTTTTTTTTTAACTTGGTCCTTTATGATTTGGGGTCCACTAAGAAGGGACTTGAAGGTCAAGTGAGAACGGACAGTGCTCAGGCTTTAGTGTCTGCAGGGATGTTGATCCAAGAGAGTTTGGTTTTACTCACCTGGAGGTGCCAAGTCACAATGACGTTGTATCCAGCCTGGCTTGGCAGCTGAGTCATGAAGGTATCAGATGGAATGAGAACCAGTAAGGTGGTACAGGCCAGTAGTAACCATTCCCAGATCATACGAGGTAGGTACAGCTTTGGGGTACCTACTGCCATTCTCTGTTTAGAGGTGAGGGGTGTGTGTGTGTGTGTGTGTGTGTACGTGTGCATGTGTGTCTGTGTGTGCATGCATGTGTGTGAACGCTCGCACATGACCCTGTGCATGCGTGTATGTGCATGTGTGTGCGTGTGTGTAGTATGCATATGTGTGCACATGTGGTTTTGTGTGTGTGCAAGGTTTTTTTTGTGTGTATGTGTGCGTGTGTGCACGCTTGTGTGATGGGAAATAGGGCTAGTGAAGCAGACCTACTGTGGTTTCCAAGTTTTATTTAAGCTTCAGAATCACACACATCTTGTTTGTTAAATTTCTTCCCCCCCTCCCAGGCCATAGAAATACATTTTCTCATAATATTTTTATTGACTATTTGGGAATGTTACATCATGGATCCCAAGCACATTCACTTGTCAGTCCTCCCAGGCCCTCCCTTTAAAAAAGGAAGAAGAAAAAGAAAAAAAGTTCAATTTGTGTTGCCCATATACTCACTGGAACACGGTGAAACTCGTGGTGGCTAGGACCCTTAAGGAAAACTGAATGCTTCCTCACCCGGCACCCTCACCAGAAGCCATCAGTTGTGGAGAGCTACACTTCAGCATCCTGATCGCAGTTATCTTTGATGGTTTTCTGTCTAGGCTGTTGCTTTGGAGTGGGGTGGGGTGGGGGCAGTGGTTTTTACAGAAGCCTTTTCTGTCCCTCTCTCTCACCTGAGAGTCTGTTTATTTTCAAATGTAACAGATCAAACATATTGTATTGTGATAAAACCATGATAGAAAAGAAGGGAAAATTTCAAAATGTTTATCAATTGTGAAAAAATTTAAAATAGATTCTTTTCTCATACAATACATTTGGACCGCAGTTTTCCCTCCTTCCACTTCTCCCAGCTCCCCCCACCTCACATCTTCCCCAGATTCTCTCCCCCTCCATTTCCTCTTCAGAAAAAGAGCAGACCTCCAAGGGAGGACAGCCAGACAGGACAAAGCAGGGTCAATAAGACAAAGCAAAAGCCCTCATATTAAGGCTGGACAAGGCAAACCAACAGGAGGAAGAGCCCCAAGATCAGGTAAAAGAGTCAGAGACACACCACTTCCCCTGTTAGGAGTCCCTTAAAAACACTAAGCTAATGATATAACACATACACAGAAGCCTACATGCAGGCTCTTAACAGCACACCTGAAAGCTCTAGAGCAAAACCAAGTAAACACACCCAAAAGGAGTAAACAGCAAGAAATTACCAAATTGAGGGTTGAAATAAAAATATAGAAACAAAGAGAACAATTCAGAGAATCAGTGAAACAAAGCATTGGTTCTTTGAGAAGATCAGCAAGCGAGACAAACCCTTATCCAAACTAAAAGACACAGAGAGAATATCCAAATTAATAAAATCAGAAACAAGAAGGGGAGGGCATAGCAACAGACACCAAGGAAATCCAGAGAATCCTAAGGACATGCTTTAAAAACCCTTTCTCCACCAAATTGTTTGTTAAATTTCTGAACTGGGTCACTTTACAGATAACATCAGACAAATCTCACCAACTCCCTCAGTTCTTCCTTTTCCTTCTCCTCCTCTCTCTTTTCTCCTCCATCCCTCCCTGCCTCCTCCTTTCTTCATTTCTTCCTTCTTTCCTTCCTGCTTGCCTGACTTTTCTTCTGTCTCAAAGATAGATTTTCATGAGTCCAAGGTGTCCTTGAACCCACAATTTTCCTGCCTTAATCTCTAAACGCTGGGGTTGTTGGGTGTGCTGGCTGTCATGTATGAACATCCTTTTCTTTCTTTTGGAACAAAAGGACTTCCCATGGCGGAAACACATTTCCCCTTCTTTTACTTAGGTTACTAATAACTGGAATACAGTACTTACACAGTGTCTGTGGGGGTGACTGCTTAGTGTATAGTAGTTGTGTGTGTCTGTAAGAGTGATTGTCTGGTGGACAGTAACTGTGCCTTTGAGGGTAACTGCTTGACCCAGTGTAGTCTATGTGCTTTTATTTACAAGATATAGAACCTGAGGTTGAATGTGATATTCTGATAAGACATCCATTATTTACCATCACACAAGACAAGAAACTCAATGTTAATGGCAGTTAACACTCATGAAAGTTCTGGGAACTGGGGACCATGCTGAATGCTGCACACCACAGGATTCCATCTGGACGCCGTCCACTTTTAAATGCATATAAACTTGACTTAGATTACTGTCCTTTTTATTTTGTTTTTTAATTGCAAAAATAATTATTTTTTATTTTATTTTATTTAGTATGTATGAATGTTTTGCCTGCATGTGTACCACCACATGGGTGCCTGGTGCCCACGGAAACCAGAAGAGGGTGTCCAATGCCCTAGGACTGGAGTTATATAGATGGCTATGGGCTGCCATGTCAGTGCTTGAAATAGAACATGGGTTCTCTGGAAGCAAAGCAAGCTCTCTTAACCACTGAGTCATCTTTCCAGCCCCCTTTTTGTTTTTATTATACAGATGAGGAAACAAGTAATAAAAAAAAGTCAAGGAACTTGCCCACAGCAATGAAACAGTAGAAGAAACTTTTGTGAAATACCCTCATGTATTACTACACTATATTCTTAAACCCAGGGAAACCCTAAACCTTAATATACTCAATATATCTATTGTAGTTACTCTCTGGCAGTTTTATCTATGAAGATAAGCTGTTTCTAGCTGTTAAAGGATGCCTCTGAGTTCCACCTTCCCCATACACGGAGGATCTCACTGAACTGTAAACCTATGGAAGACTGAACCCGGATTACTCCTTAGCATAGTTGTAACATAGTCTTGAAACCTCTTTAAAATCCTCCAGGCAGATTTAAGTGTCTCCCAAGAAAAAGCTGCTTTCCCCTCAATCAGAGTTCATTGAAACTGTGAATATGTAGTCCTTGATGTCCACACAGGAAGGAAACCAGTATTGATCTAAGGGGCTCAGCCCCAGAGATAAGGGACAGTATGAGACAGGCTTTTCTTTTCTAATATTTGGCAGAAGCCCAACGGAGTTGCTGCCAGCTCTCCTCATAACCAGAGGTTTGAAGAGACTTCTGGGGAGGGGGAATTGAGTCACAGGACAGGTGGGAGTCAATGGGTAAAGACCACACAGCCTTCTGTTCTGCCCGGTGTCCACAGCCTAATGGCAGCAGTCCCTCAGGCTGGGGCTAGGATTTACCTCTCTCAGCTAAGCATTTTGGGGAGGAACAAAGAGGTGTTAATATAGTGTAGTAACAGTTCAGTCTGGACTGCTTCCTCCCTGCTCTGACAGGCCCGTGGGTCAGCATCAGAGATGCAGTTAGAGCTGAGCTAGCCGAGGAGAGTGTCCTGCAGCTAGCTAGTGATCTGGAAAGCATTCGTGACACCTTGTGAAGGGAACACAGCAGCTTATAAAACAGCAGTACACTAGAAATACACATGGAAAAAGACTGGAAGTCAAGTACCACAGAGTTAGCCGCAGTCACTTTGCAATGGTGGAAATACAGGAGACTCCTCTTTCATCCTATTGTTCATTTAAACACCACTTGTTGGGTGGTCACTGGGATGGAGGCATAAGAAGTTCTCGATAAGTAGTGTATTTCTGTCTTTCGAAACACATAGGATACTGGCTATGGTGGCACACACCTGTATCTAATCCCAGTACCTGAGAGGCGGGGCAAGAGGTTCCCCATAAGTTTAAGACCAGCCAAGTTTATGTGGTGAGTTCTAGGGCAGCCAGGACTATAGAGTGAGCCTCTGGCTCCAAATATGCAAAATAGAAATGCGTAAATACACCTCGGATGACATATACTGTTTCTTTTATAATAAAAATAACCTATTTTTCAGTCCACCTTATAACTCTTAGGAATTTGCCTCCTCAGAAGAAAATTTAATTTGCACAAAAAAAAATCTAAATTTAAGTACGGTGTGATGTGGTCGATGGATTACACAGCGATTACAACAGTGCATTTATAGAACACTGTGTTGTAGGCAACATCTGATTTCATTCTCAATAATTTGCCTTAATAATGAAAGAAATGCAGATGCAGACTTGGTCAATTGGAGTTCAATTACTTACATGCCTTTTGTTCGGCTTTTAAATCCAAGTTGGGGCTGGTAGATGAGATCCGTACAGCGTGCTGAGGAGATGTTCTTGTCTGCAGCATATAGATGCGCTGGTAGTCCCTGCCTCCAAACGCAGCCCTTTTGCCCTCTCCGCCAAGCCCTGACACCTTTCTCATTTGTAAGCGCATTGGCTGCAGCGGTGGGGCACATACTGTGAGGTGTGTGTATGCTAACGCCAGTGCTCAAAGCATGGAGTGAAGTTGACCTCACTCCTGCCAGGAAGCTGGATGTCTATCGGAATTCTGTGTATCCCGTTAGACAGGTGGCGCTGGATACAGGGCGAAAAGAATGGTTGCTGAGAGCCCTGTGAGGGGTGGAAATGGTAAGGGTTGACAGATAGAAATGTTCTCTTATAAACTAAAATCCTTGGTTTGCAGTCTCCTTGAAACCAAAGACTGTTGCATGCTGTTGTTCATTAGAATGAACACTGCTGCAGGGAGGGAGGAGACCAGGATGCTAGGACCTTGCAGGGTGGGGGTTGCCAACAGGAGATGGAAATCTGAGATCCTAATTTCAGCCTCTGTACTGGAATAATCTCAGACCAGGAGCCTCCCCTTGGCAGGACATTCATCCTCCTCATTGACTTGTACTGAGCACTTGGCTCACAGGAGCTGCTCCGTAATAATACTTGTTGACTCTATTAAGTGATTGGATAAAGGCAAGGTGACCTTTGTGGTCTTTGTAGCTCTATGTAGAACTCTAATGTCTCTGAAGACCAGAGGGGGATACTGACCAGTACATTGTCAGCTTAAAGGATCTGATATATTACTTTCATCTTATTCTTTCCTTTGCTGGTCAGAGAAAACAAACTTTTGTGTTTTGAGAAAGGGTTTCCACTGTGTATCCCAGGCTGGAACTCATTGTGTAATCCATGATGGCCTCAGACTCACAGAAGTTCTTCTGGCTCAGCCTCCTGAGTGCTGGGGATTGCAGGCATGCGCCATCATACTAGCCTAAAATATTTTTTTGAAAGGGAAAAACCTGGAAGTCTCATGAAAGGAGATAGAAAATAGTTAGTCCTTTGGATTCCTGACTCCTTGATGGTTTGTCTGTCTGTCAGTAGGCTGCTAATGAAAACTATTCATGGGCGAACTGGTGATGATTATGAAAGCCACACATGTGACCTGGGGAGCAAGATATTCAACAAGGACTTTCCAGAATCACAGAAAGCAGTGATGAAGGTGAAATAATACACTAATAAATATTTGTTGACTGATTAAAGAACATGAAATACTGGATACACCTCTGATAAAAAAATATCTCATAGTGCTAAGCTTATATACCAGGGACAAAATGGGCATCTTGATTCAATTAATGAGTAACCCCTCTTTAAAAATCCTAAGAAAAGTTACAATATAAAATGAGTCACAGAGCAATACTAAAAATAAAAGAAAATAAAACTATGCAACTTTTAGATCTAATAAAAAATCTTCATGACCTTGGGCCCAGCAAAGAGTTCTTACATAAAATGTCAAACGCATGAGTTGCTGAAAGTTGGTAAATTGGGCCGGGCAGTGGTGGTACATGCCTTTAATCCCAGCACTGGAGAGGCAGAGGCAGATGGATCCCTGAGTTTGAGGCCAGCCTGGTCTAGAGAGCCAGTTCCAGGACAGCCAGGGCTACACAGAGAAACCCTGTGTCGAAAAGCCAAACAAAAACAAAAACAAAAGTTGGTATATTGGTGTTCTTCCATATTTCCTTCATGGAAGACACTCTAAATAGAATGAAAAGACAAGTGGGGTGTGGTGGTCCAAACCTATAATCCCAGCATCTAGGGGTCTGCAGGAGGAGGACTGTTTGGATATGAGGTCAGCTTCGGCTACACATCAAGTTCTAAGCCAGCCTGGGCTATGGAGCGGGATTTTGTCTGAAATAATAAGGTAATTTAACATAAAATATAAACATCCCAGTAAAGACAAACCAAGGTGCATGTGCTGGCATGACTAAAGAAAAAACAAACAAACAGATATTTCCAAATGCTGGCAAGAACACAGAGCAACTGGACAGTCACACATTCCTAGTAAGAACGTAGTTAGCGTCACTATGGAAAATAGAGGTATTTTCCTAGGACTCAGCCAACCTCCTCTTAGCTATTTACCCTAAGAAATCAAAATTCCTGCACCCAAATATCTATATCTGTTATATATAACTATCAACAACTGGGATCTTCCACAATGTCCTTCTGTGGGGGGATAGGTGGGCAAACTACAGCCCACCCACACAATGGAATTCTATTCATCAATAAACAAGAAGGCATTATTGAACACACAACAGTATGACTTTCAAATGCTTAATGCTAAGTGAGAGAAGCCAAATTCAAAAGCTGGCTGTGGTGGCATATGCCTGTAATCTTAGCACTTGGGACTGTAAACCAGAGAAGTTCAGGGCCAGCCTTGACAGTACGTGGAGTTGGAAATCAGTCTCTGGGCTGTGTAAGATTCTGTCTCCAAAAAACAAACAAACAACAACCAAAAACCAAAATGTTTGAAGAAAGATGAAACTATAGTATGGAGTTGCAAGATGGGGGTGAGGGTCAGGGGGAGGGCTTAACTCCAGAGAGTGGACCATCAAAGATGGTTTTCAGCTGGTAAAGGAGCTTACCACACAGAGTTCAAACCCTGGACCCCACACACAGGTAGGTGAGACGTGACAACACAGAGTTGTCCTCTGACTTCTACACATATGTTGTGATATGCCCACGTATGCACACATGAATGCCCTATTCCCACAAGAACGAATGCATGAAGAAAGAAAAAAGGAATCAAGTATGGGAATAAGGGATTGCTCTTTATTCTGACTGCGATGAGCTACCGAATTGTTCCCATTCGTGAACTGTACAGAGCTGTGTACACAGGACCGCTGGGCTGAAGGTCTTGTGTGTGCGAGGAGAGCACCATTCTGCTGTGACACATCCCTAGATCCCTGGCAGGGATGTGGTTGGGGACAAAAGAGTACATTTAATTGTGGTAAGTGGTAGAAATAGATCCTGGATACATTAGCAGGTTGAAGCACGACTAATAAAAACTCAGAGAGAGAAATTGGGGTTCAACCTGAAGATCCAAAAAGCAAAGCAGCCAGTCACTAGTTCTTACCTCAAACTCAGTCCAAAATGGTGATCCTGCCTCCAGGAATCCCAGAATGAGACTGAGTCTGAGAGCTGTCTCCTCCTATTTTATAATCCTCTCTAGGGCTGGGATTAAAGGTGCGCACCACTGGGATTAAAGGGGTGTACCACCCGGTTTCTATGGCAACCTAGTGTGGCTACTGGGGATTAAAGGTGTGTCTCACAACTGCCTGGTCTGTAAGGCTGACCAGTGGGGCTGCTTTACTTTCTGTTCTTCACGCAAGTTTTATTTATTAAAATACATTTGAAATGCCCCTAAAGCATGAGAGATCAGTACACAGAACAGAATGAACTCAATACAAAGCCACTGTGATGGCTCCTGGAGCTCTGGGGAGTCTTTAAAGTAAAATACTTCAGCCCTTCTCTTTCCTCACTGCTGATGCAAATTTCATCAGCGTGGGTTCATTCCTTTGGATTACAAGCTCTCAGTCAGGCAGAATTTGTGGATAGAGGATATTTGCTACTGTCTGATAATATTTTTCATTGTTATCCTAGGCTGTAATTGGCATCTAAGGGATCTAGGATTGGGATTCTCCTAAATGCCATAGGACCATGTGTTTCTCATAATGCATGGGGCCATTCCTCTAAGAAGAGGGATTTTCAGCTCAGTGATGTGGACGCTTGGGATCCATTCTTGAACTGAACGCTTTCTGTCTTTTGGCTCACTTGTCATGACACTGTCTGATTCAAGAGAATGAGAAGACAAGCCGTAGGCTGGGAGAAAGTGTTTACAGAAGACATGTCTTAGAAAGAGTAAGCACCTATCCAGAGCCTACAGCAGCACTCTGCTGTTCAGCAGTAAGAAAGGTCCCTCCCTGAGTGCTGACAAACATTCTGCTCTAGTGCCAGACTTTGACAGTGGGGTACTGGACACAATGGGGATGTGGGACTGCTGTATGCTTTGCTAAATCCGGATACTGACTTTAGAAAATTCAATTGTCCCAGGCATGATGGTGCGCGTCTATGATCCCAGTACTTGGAAGGCTGAGACAGAATTGTCATGAGTTAGAGGTCAGTCTTGGAAAGGAGATGAGATCCAGGCCACAGAGTGAGAGCCTGTCGCAAAAAACAAGTAAACAAAACATAAGTCGATTTATGAAAAGATACAAAAGGGGTAACAAGTCTATTATACTTCTTATCGAAGGATTTTCTTAAATGCTTAAAAAATGTAATACAGAGGGTAATTAGGTGTAGATATCACCACCTTTGGGACGTGGTCTGTACCAATGTTGTCATAGTTTATTGGGAACTGGTCAGTAGTTGCAAAAGGTGACTACAACCCTAATGTATTGGGACAAGTTAGGGAAGTCATTCATTCATTCATTTCACCAACCAAATTTTATGAAGCTCCTACTGCTGGCTAAAGTCTTCTGGATTTGCATGAGCTTACTGCTTAAATAGAAAATGGTCCAAAGCTTCATTCACATATTAGCTATTCTCCTGTTTTCAGAAGCCAACACATAGTTAGCATACTGTTCCAGATAGTTTTACGTCAAATTGAGACAAGTTAGAGTCTTTTGAAGAGGGACTCTCAATTGAGAAAATGCATTCCTAGGGTTTGCCTCTAGGCAAGGCTGTAGTGCATTTTCTACTTAGTGATTTGACTGGGCCCACAAAAGGCCCAGCCCATTGTGGGTGGTGCCATCCCTGGGCAGGTGGCCCTGGGATATATAAAAAAAGCAAACTGAGCAAGCCTTGGGGATAAAGCCAGTAAGTAGCAACCCTCCTTAGCCTCTGTATCAGTTCCTGCCTTCCAGTTACTGACCTGTTTGAGTTCCTGTCCCGACTTCCTTCAGTGAGAGACTGTTACTTAGAAGTGTAACACAACATAAGCACTCTCCTTCCCAAGTCGCATTTGGTTATGGTGTTTTATCACAGGTCTTGAAACCCTAACTAGGACACATGCCATCAGTTGTGTGCCTATAATCCTAGCACTTCTGACGTGGAGGCAGGAGGATCAAGATAATATAGGGAGTTCAAAGTCAGCCTGTGTGACTTGAGACCCTTTCTCCAAAAAACAAGAAAACAAAACAAAACAAACCAACCAGTAAGAATGTGTCTTACATTTAGGCTTCAGCTTCCCTAGATAGGACTTGATGGGATTCCATGAGATAGAAACTGGCTAGGCAGTTTAAGGACAATGGCCCACAAAGCAATAGTTCCAGGAACACCCTTGGTTCTCTTGCCAGGAATGCCGGAGGGAGTTCTGGTTTCTTATGTCCTCCTAAATGAGCAACCCTACCTGGAGGACACACATGAGTGTGGGACTCAGAACTCCATTCCAGACCTCTGGGGACCAGCTTCAAAACTGGATTTCTAAATCTTCATGGTAGAGATGGGTTATTCATATTGGTCAGTTTCAGCCCATCTCCTCAAATACCAACCACTGGCATCTGCATTCAGCTGACATTCTGACCTAAGCTACATAGTGTCACTTTCTTCCAGAGTTCGTCTGCTGTGGGACAAAGGTCTGAACCCTTTCACTTGTATTTTAAATAAGCTGATTGGCCAGTAGCCAGTCAGGAAGTATAGGTGGGATGAACAGGCAGGAAGTAGAGGCGGGGCAATGAGAACAGGAGAATTCTGGGAAGAGGAAACAGTCAGTCTGCAGCTGTCATCCAGCCACAGAGGAAGCCAGACACAGAAAAAGCAAGATGTGCCTGCCTTGCTGAAAAAGGTACCAAGCTACATGGCTAACACAGACAAGAATTATGGGCTAGGATAAGTAATAAGAGTTAAAAAGAAGCTTGAGCTAATAGGCCAGGAAGAAGCAGAGCAGCCAGTGGTGGGGTTAACCTGTGCTTAGCCTGGAAAGCTTTTACTCTTGTCTCCTCGGCCGTTGTGTTGTACTTTATTTCCCCACCTCCTACAGCAGAGGACTCTGGCTCTTCCCAAAGCAGCATTGTTTGAAACAGCAGACAGCATACAGAGTCTCATGTCAAAGATTGGTTTGCAAGGAATAATTTTCAATTAAAGACAGAAATAAAGCAGTCCACTGAGCACCCCAACCCTGGAGAGTCTACTGTGTACCCTAATCCTAAGGATTCCACTGAGTGCCCCAACACTGAGGATTTCACTGAGTTCCCCAACTCTGAGGAGTCTGCTGAGTACCCTAACCCTGAGGAGTCCACTGAGTACCCCACACTAAGTAGTCACTGAGTACCCCAAAACTGAGGAGTTGTAGCTCTCTGAAACTTCCTGTGCAGTTATTACTATATGCTAAAAATGTTTTTTTTGTGGATTTTATGGTACACTTTGTTGTTGTTTTGAGATAGGGTCTCATGTAGTACATGCTATTCTTAAAGTCCCTTTGTAGTCAAGTCTGGCTTTCTATTCCTGATCTTCTTGCCTCTACTTCCCAAGTGCTGAGATTGGAGACATTGTGCCACCATACCCAACTACCCAGCTGCCAAATGATATTTATCTTTAGTTTATGATTTGGGGGGAGGAGAGGCTAGTAGTCAATGATGGCTAAGATCTTTTTCACTCCAGGTATTCTAAGACAGGCTGTGCATGATGGAATGTATATACCAATGATGGTAAGTCTGGAAAGTAGAAGAAGATCACCTAAGACAGGCACAGTTGTCTGTCCTGTAGCAGAAGCACAGGCTTTAATAAATGAATTTAGAAGGGGGAGTATGTGGGAGCTCATGAATGTGGATCTGTGCCCTGCCCAGCACGGCCTGGATGCTGAGACTGGCGGGTGTGTGTGTGTGCCGGGATTGAGACACGGAGGCTTCTTTTCAGTTGGAAGAACAGCAACCTTTATTTTGCCCTGAACTAAAAGCCCTTTATACCTCTCCTGCTTCTGTGGAAAACCACTGGCCAGAAAGAACACAAACATCCTTGACAATTACAGACCACAAGGAAGTTCTACTGTGGGTCAGGGGGAGTGAGGGCAGCTAGATCACAACAGCTCCCCCTGTTTTATTTAAATGGTGCCTGTCTTGTTACTTTGGGTGGAATACCTTGTCTGTCGTGGGGAATAGCCCTCTAATATTCCCTGTCTTAGGTGGCATCCTGCCTCCAAAGTATTGCCCGTCCGTGGCTACCCAGACACATAGCCCTAAACCAAGTATCCCCAGGACTGACAGCGTCAATGAGCCAGACCAGCACTGCAACCATCTAACATGCACTAACTGGGTGGTAAAATTAACAAAAGCAGTATTCCTAACCCCTCTCATATGACAGTTGAGTTTCATAACAGTAGCAGAAGCATGCAATACAGTGCTAGGAGTAATGCACACAACATGATAACATGTTAGCCGTTGAAAAGTCCAAAGATAGTCCACTTGCTCCTGAACCAGAGCCACTTGTTGGTTCAAGGTCAATATGCCCAATTGAATATGTCCATTAAGATCATATTGAATGTTCAAAGCATTGCTGACTCTTTCAGCCAGCTGGTTCACAGTCTCAGCCGTCTGCACAGTCTGAGAGAGAGAAACTCTGGCAGCAGTAGCTGTGGTGGCAAAGCTCTGCTCCAGCTGCCTTCTGGCCCCAGCTGCACTCACTCTGGGCCCAAACTGGTGCATGGAGCAGAGCAGAACTCAGGGAAGCAGGCTCACTGCTCCTACTCTGGAACCATTGAAGGAGCCCACTTTAACAATCTTTTAGGGAATTTGGGCGTTGTAACCTGTCTGGCTACTTCCTGATGAGCAGGGGTGCTGCATTCTTGGGGGGTATTTTACGTCAACATTTCAGGGGGTCTCAGTGATTCAAACCACATAAATTTGCAATGAATCCACAGGTCCTCATCCTCTGTGGAGACAAAAGTAGAACCTCTTTTCCAAAGCATCAAATCCTTAGGCCCATATTTTAAAGTCAAAATACCTTTCTTAGCAGTTCCCAGAATCAAATGTCTTTCTCCAATCCAGAACACAAAAGACAACACAATCAACACAATAACACACATCTGTACACATTCTATCATTTGGAGGCCCTCAATTCACCCTCCTGCCTCCTTTTTATTACTTCCCTACTGGCCAGTCTTTCAGAGGGCATCCCTCAGAGCATCTCTGGGGATGAAGAAATCCCCACATAATCTGACTTGGCTTGTTAACATTTAAACCCCCTCCCATAATAAACCAGGGGCTAACTTGAGCTTTTGTTTGTACAAAATCTTCAGCTGTCTTCCTTGTTACTTTAAGAGTTTCAGTTACTTTTTGAGGCCTTCAATTCACCCTCCTGCCTCTTCTTTATACTTGCTAGTCTTTTGGAAGATGTCCCTCAGAGTATCTCTGGGGATGAAAAATAAAAACACATTACCTTTCCCAATACGCTCCTTGATTTAGCTGGCAGATGGAGCTACCCTGTTCACGAATCCCCACTTTCCAGATCTCGGTGGGACCTTCACTTACCATGCCCAGCGCGGCCTGGATGCCGAGACTGGCGAGGGGGAGGGGTGAGATTGAAACACGGAGGCTTCTTTTCAGTTGGAAGAACAACCTTTATTTTGCCCTGAGCTAAAAGCCTTTTATCCTCTACGGCTTCTGTGAAAAACCACTGGCCAGAAAGAACACAAACATCCTTGACAATTACAGACCACAAGGAAGTTCTGCTATGGGTCAGGAGGGAGTGAGGGCAGCTAGATCACAACAGATCTGTTCCACCTTGAC
The DNA here is from genome assembly GCA_004026605.1 of Ondatra zibethicus. Classification (NCBI taxonomy): domain Eukaryota; kingdom Metazoa; phylum Chordata; class Mammalia; order Rodentia; family Cricetidae; genus Ondatra; species Ondatra zibethicus. The sequence continues at coordinate 107,946 of PVIU01005168.1, forward strand.
CAAAGTTCAGAGAGTTCAAGCCTATTCTTGCTCCTTTAAGGTCATGACGGGAAGTTTGAACTAATAGGATGTTTTAACCTAGAGTGTGGTTACTTGATGCTTTGGGTTTTGAGAAGGTGATTATTTTGTTTGTTCCTTGTATTGTAGCAAATAAGTCTTTTGTCTTCTCCCTCTTCTTTGGATTGGGGTATATAAAGCCTATGAGAAATAAACACAGGGAAAATCTCAGTACTTACTGGATGCCCGCCCAACTCTTTCCTGTGTCTGTCTTTTCTTTTGCATCTCTGTTTTTGTCTACCTGCCATTTCTTAATCCTCACATTTCCCTCTAAGCATGGATGACTAAGCCCTGGGGACCCAGCTGATATTGTGGCCCAGATGCAGGATATGGCATTTGTTGCAGGTTTTTTAAATTTTTCTTTTAGTTATTCTTTGTGTCTTTCACATCATGCCCTCTGATCCCACCCATCTCCCTCCTCCCCCAGAATTAACAGCATAAAATTTAAGAGAAAAAAACGAAAAACAAGGAGAATGAGAAAAACCTTGTCATGGAAGCTGCAGTGTGACACAGTGAGTCATGCAGTAAACCCCTTTATCCTTACATTTTTACATTTAGGTGTTCTTCACAAAGAATTGTTGGTCTGGAGGTAACCCAGACCCAGAAAGACAATAATCATATGTACTCACTCATAAGTGGTTTTTAAACAAAAAGCAAAGAAAACCAGCCTACAAATCACAATCTCAGAGAGCCTAGACAACAATGAGGACCCTAAGAGAGACATATATGGATTTAATCTACATGGGAAGTAGAAAAAGACAAGATTTCCTGAGTAATTTGGGAGCATGGGAACCTTGGGAGAGGGTTGAAGGGGAGGAGAGAGGCAGGAAGGGGAGCAGAGAAAATTGTAGAGCTCAATAAAAATCAATATATGTATACACACACACACACACACACACACACACACACACACACACACACAAGCTAGTGAAAGCGTAAGATCCAATGTTAAGCTACACAGCTTCAGAGTGCCTGCATCAGCTCCATAGGCATTTGCTAAAATGCATAGACTTTGGGTCTGGCTAATTTTGATGTGTGTTTTTTTCTTGTTTGCAAATTCTTTACAATAAAGTTTTAATTAAAAAAAAAAGAGTTGTTGATCTGGTTTGAGGCCTCTGGTTTCTGCTACTCTGTCGATGCTGGGCCCTCACTGGAACCCCTCTTGGTTCTCCTGCTGTTGTCCTGTGTTGTGATAATCCTGCAGCTTTGGGTCCACAGGCCTGGTGCCTTCAACAGATCACAGATGGGGTAGACATTGGGATAGGCCAACCCATAACCCTGGTTCTGGGCCTGGGTTGGTCAGCCCTTCAGCTATTCTTTGTTCTCACCATCCAGGTGAGCTCTCCTGCGTTTTCCTGGTGAGTTCACCCCTTGCAGTCATGAGCAGAGGATGGGGCCAGCTCTCCTGCCTTCCTGTCCTCAGGACCAGTTCTGCTGTGTTTTCCAAGTGTAGCACAGGGGCCACTCTCATGAGAGCTTCAGCAGATGAGGGACAGGGACAGCTCTCCGAGGCTGATGACCTCAGGGGCCAGCTCTTCCACCTGCCTCAGGTGTTGATGTGTGGGGGTGGGACATCTCTTCCCCACCTAAGCCAGCACATGACAGATGAGTAGTGGACAGCTCTCCCAGCCAGCATGTGGCTGGCTCACCCACACCTCCGCCAACAAGGTCAGCTCCACTGTGCTGTCCAGGCAGGGAACAGAGCTGGCTTTTCCTGAGTGCAGTTGTTTTGAGACAGGGTTACACACAGTTTTCTAGGTCAGTATGGAACTTACTATGCAGCCTAAACTGATCTTGAGTTCTGGGTGAACCTTCTGCCTCAGCGTCTTGAGTTCTGGGAATACAGGTGTGAGACCATGCTGGAATAGGTCCCTGTTCTTGAAGATTCACGGGATTGGAATTTACAAATCAAGTCCTCAGCTTTCAGAGAACCCAACTCTGCCATGCTGAGAACACATGACTTGTCAAGTATCTTCAGCAATCAGGTCAGGTGATGAGTAACCAGCCCTCTAGGTAAGGCTGCACTGAAGAGTCAACCGACACCAAGCCGAAAAATTGGAAGAATGTTGTCTGAGAATAATTGATATTCCTAAATTGGCAAACGCATCTGATCAGATACAAAATCATTCTCTTCCATCAAGTTAGGGAGCAGTGGATTAAGCCAAAGCTGTTCCTATTTTTAGTGGCTGGACAAAGTGGTGGCTTCTGAAAATGGAAGCAGGCACCATGGCAATGCTCCAGGGCCCACGCATTGTTAGCGAGCTTGCAGAACGACAGACAGGTGTCGGAGGCTAGGACAGAAAATGTGTAAGGAAAAGATGGCTGTTTTATCAATAGTGGCAATCATGCAAGCTTAATAGTAATAATTCACTGGGCTACGAGTTGTTACAAGTCTAATTCAGCAGGCTTTGCAGTTCAGACCTTGGAATTACTTTCCCTGTGTTCACTGCCTGTGAATATGCAATTTCATAGGCATCTTTCTTCACAAGTTTTGATTTGCTTGGAGTGTAACAGTAACTAATAACAATAAAATACATATAATACCTCCGAACTGAGCAACATATGGAAGATTAAAACATTAAGATAATATTTTGTGACCAAACTAAGTTATAATGCACTTAGATAGGATACTGATTTGTTTGGCAAGTATTGTCAAATACTTTATATTTTATTTACTTAATATCACTTTATTATCAGCAACCTCTTCCTGACCCAGTCTTGTTTAAAAATAACTTTTCTATTTTAAAATTAACAGATTCAGCAGCAAACCTGGAAAACAAAGAAAAAGTCAAAGGAAACAGGTCAATAAGTCAACTTAAATCTTGCTACACAGAGGCAGCACCCATTATACTTGGCAAGGCCTTTTGCTATTTTTTCCATGTGTATTTCTCTTATGTTGCTTGATTAAAAATTGTACCACATTTTGCTTGCAACTTTGTGTAAGTTTTTCTCACCTAATGGAATGTGAGGCAGTCAGCCCACATCAACAAAGATTCTCTTGAACATCTGAACGGCATCAAAGTGTGTAATTCTGAAACCCCTGCATGTTGCCTTGCTGTGTTCCAGTGGGAATGCAGCCCCCTCAGCGGGGGCTTCGTCGAGACCCCAGCACCATTCTTTGCATTCTCGGTGCAGAGTCCCCCTCGCCGGAATGTGAAGCTGAGGATGCCAAGTGTGTCCTTGACCTTCTAGGCAGGATGCAGAGGGCTTCTATTTTCTCAGGCTTCTTCCTGATAAGGGTGATCAAACGGTGAGAGTCAAGATTTATTACTCAGGAATCTCGTTTATCTGCAGTTGTTCATGCTTTGATTCACGCCTTGATCCTTTTATCCAGTTGCTATCCTATTTTAGAAACTTACCACGTGAAACTATCCACTAACAAAACTCCAAAGACTTCAGGTCATGCTGGATTGACAATTCCAAATAACCATTTTTTTTTGTTGATGTATATGTTATGCTATTTTATGAAGAGCAATAACTCAGATTCGTCTAGCACCTAATTTATACAAATACATTATTATTTAATTGTTACAAAAGTAAATTGAAAAAATTTGTCAAAAAGTTGATTTCTATTTTTTATTTATACTTTTAGTAAAGGTCAGGTTTTTTGCTTTTGTTTTGTCTATCTATCTATCTATTTATTAAAAAAATTTTTACCTCAAATGAATTTGTTCTTTTAACTCCTGAGTCTATTAGATCCTGAATTTTTGGCATCTTGGTACATTTTGAAGTCTAAACTTTTATGAGTCATAGAAAACTTCATGATATTTGAAAATTATAAAATTATTTATAAACCATGACATAAAATGATAATAGTAACTGGCTCTTACATTTGCCATGGACCCTTTTTATATTTTATTAATTTCTCAAAACACACTGAACAATAGACACTATTGTGACCCTAAGTGAGAACTGTTTGATTTTTTTCCCTTTGAGATACAATTTCACTTTGTAGCAAAGGCCTGGAACTTGCTTTATACCTGACTTGGGCCTCAAACTTGGGATCTACTTAGGTTCTAACATGCTGGGGTTACAGATATGTGTCACCAATCTGGCATAAGTCAGATGTGCCTTCTGCAACTTGGGTATTGGGGATTATAGTTCACCTGTCTTGATGACCTATGAGCTAAGACTTGGTTTTGCATTTTTAAATAAGGGAGAGGGGTAAAAGACCATCAATTTATAGTCCATATATAAATTTATATAAATTTCCATATTATAAATAAAACTTTTTGGAAAAGTACTTCTTACTTGATGACTCATAATCTCTAGCTGCTTTCATGTTGGAATAAGAGTCTGATAGTTATGACAGACCATATGGCATCAGAGCATAAAGCACAGGACAGTTGTTGTTCCCCACCCTTAGAGGACAAGAGACACTAGGGATAGAAGATATAAGGAGAGCACACTACAGCACACACATATAGCTGTGTCAGTTTACCATGTAGGCAACACACAGCCATCACACTTACTGAAAATCCAGGGAGGAAACAGAAAGCAAGGAAGAAAACACCCACCCAACAAAGACAAATACAGAAATCAATACCTAGACCTATAATCATCCCAAATCCAGATTTCAAGATTCCAGTGTAAAAACCACAATCAACAAAAGCCAGAGCAATATGTCTCCACTAAAGCCCAGCTATCCTACCACAGCAGGCCCTAAATATTCCAACACAGTGGCCACAAAAGAAAAAAGACCTTAAAACCAACTATAAAGATGATAGAGGTCTTTAAAGAAGAAATGAAAAATCCCTTAAAGAAATCAAGGAAAACGTAAACAAACAATTGGAGGAACTGAATAAATCCCTTTAAGAAAGCCAAGAAAAAAACAAACAGTAAAGGAAACAATTAAAACGGTTCAAGCTTTATCTGAAAATGGAAATAGAAGCAATAAAGAAAACCTAAACTGAGGGAATTCTGAAATTGAAAAATTCAAGAATTTGAGCAGAGAAAATCTTCTCCAATAGAATACAAGAGATGGAAGAGAGAATCCCAGGAGTTGAAGATATTATAGAAGAAATGGATACATATGTCAAAGCAAATGTTACATTAAAAAGATTTCTGACACAAAATATCAAGGAAATCTGGGACACTATGAAAAGACCAAACCTAAGAATAAAAGGTATAGAGGAAGGAGAAGAAACCCAACTCAAAGGTCCAGAAAATGTATTCAACAAAACAATAGAAGAAAATTTTCCTAACTGAAAGAAGGAGATGCATATAAAGGTAGCAGAAACATAAAGAACACCATACAGATAGGACTAAAAAGGAAACTCCCTTTGGCACATAATAATCAAGTAACCATACAAAACAAAACAAAAGATATTAAAAGGTGCAAAGGAAAAAGAACAAGTAACATATAAAAACAGGCCTGTTAGAATTGCACCTGATTTCTCAATGAAGATTTTAAAAGCCAGAAGTGCTAGGCAGATGTGCTGCAGACTCTAAGAGACCAACAGATACCAGCCCAGATATTATACCCAGCAAAAGTTTCTACCACTGTAGACGAAGAAAATAGGTTAATTTAAACACTGACTATCATGGGGCGGGAGAGATAGCTCAGCAGTTAAGAGCACTGACTGCTTTTAGAGGATCTGGGATCAATTCCCAGCATCTACATGTCAGCTTACACCTGTCTGTAACTCCAGTTTCAGGGGACCTGACACCCATGGCAAAACACCAATGCACATAAAATTAAAATAAAATATCTAAAACAAAAACAAACAAACAAACACTATCTATCTACAAATCCAGACCTACAGAAGGTGCTAGAAGGAAAACTCTAACCTAAGAAGGTTAACTACATATAGAGGATAAACAATTTCATACCAACAAAACCAAAAGAAGGGAAGAACACACACACACACACACACACACACACACTGCCGCAGCCACCATCACCACCACCAACAAAATAACAGAAATCAACAATCATTTGTCATTGATATATCTCAATATAAATGGCCTCAATTCCCGAATAAAAAGACAGACTGATGGAATGGATACAAAAACAGAATTCATCCTTCTGCTGCATCAAAGAAACACACTTCAGCATTAAGGATAGGCATTACCTCAAGGTAAAGGGTTGGAAAAAGATATTCCATGCAGCACCTAAGGAGCAAAGTGGTGTAGTCATTTCAATATCTAGCGAAATAGACCAAACCAAAGCGAATCAGAAGAGATAGGGAAAGACATCACATACTCATCAAAGGAAAATTCCACCAAGGAGACATTTCAATTCTTAACCTTTACCCCCAAACACAAATGTATTCAAATTTATAAAATAAATACTACTATAGCTTAAAACACATATTGACACACTGATAGTGGGAGACTTCAGTACACTCTCACCATATGAAAACACAGAGAAATACTGAAGCCAACAGACACAATAATCCAAAAAGACCTAACAGATATCTACAGAACATTTCACCCAAACACAAAAGGAACTTTCTGCAAAATTGACAATATACTCAGGCACAAAATAAATCTTAACAGATACAAGAAAATTGAAATAACTCTCCAAATTCTCTCAGATCACCATGGATTAAAGCTGGATGTCAACAACAGAAACAACAAAAAACTTACAAACTCCTGGAAACTGAACAACTCTCTACTGCATGAAAAATGGGTCAAGACAGAAATTAAGAAAAAAAAAAGACTTTCTAGAATTCAATGAAAATGAAGGTGCAACATGCCAATGTTAAGTTAAATGGAAAGAAACTCAAAGTAGTTCCACTAAAATAAGGAACAAGACAAGGTTGTCCACTCTCTCTATATCTATTCAATGTGGTATTTGAAATTTTAGCAAGAGCAATAAGGCAACTGAGGTGATCAAGGAAATGCAAATTGGAAAGGAAGACTTAAAAGTGTCATTATTTACAGATTGCAGATGATATGATTATATACATAAGTGACCCTAAAAGTTCCACTGACAAACTCCTACAGCTGATAAACACTTTCAGTGAAGTGGCTAGATACAAGATTAGCTTTAAAAAATTAAAAATACAAACAAAAAAGTATCCCTCCTTATATACAAATGACAGACTGAAAAAGAAACACCTTTCACAATAGCTCCAAATAATGTAAAATATCTTGGGGTCAGTCTAATCATGCAAGTAAAAGACTTGTATGATAAAAACTTGGTAAGTCCTTGAAGGATGAGACTGAAGAAAAAATATCAGAAGATGGGAAGATCTCCCATTCTCATGGATCAGTATGGTTAACGTAGTGAAAATGGCCATCCTACCAAAGACAATCTACAGATTCAATGCAATTCCCATCAAAATTCCAACACAATTATTTACAGACCTTGAGAGGACAATTCTCATTTTCATATGGAAAAAAACAACAACAGTAACAACAACAAAACCTAAAACAACTCTGAACAACAAAAGAACTTTCAGGTTATCTGATTAAAGAACTGCTGGATGTCCCCACCATTTCTGATTTGAACTCGTACTATGGACTGTGGCCACAAAGATCACATGATATTGGCAAAAAAAATAGACATGTTGATCAATGCAATCAAACTGAAGTCCCAGGCATAAATCCACATACATATGAATACTTGATTTTTGATAAATAAGTCATTAATATACACTGAAAAAATAGCATCTTCAACAAATGGTGCGGGTCAAACTGGATGTTGGTATCTAGGAGAATGCAAATAGATTCATACTTATCACCTTCAACAAAACTCAAGTACAAGAGGATCAAAGACCTCAACATAATACAGATACACTAAATCTGATAAGAGAGAAAGTGGGGAATAGCCCTGAATGCACTGGCATAGGAAAAGACTTACTGAACAGAAGAACAATAGTGTAGGCACTAAGAGCCACAATTAATATGGGGGACCTTGTGAAACTGAAAAGCTTCTGTAAGGCAAAGGACACTGTCACTAGGACAAAGGGTCAGCCCACAGAATGGGAAAAGATTTTTACCAACTCCACCTCTGATAGAGGATTAATAGCCAAAATATATAAAAAGCTCAAGAAATTAGATATCAAAAAGCCAAATAAGTCAGTTAAAATGGGGTACACATTTAAGCAGTGAATTCTTAATAGAGGAATCTCAAATGGCTGAGAGACACTTAAAGAAATGTTCAACATCCTTAGTCATCAGGGAACGGCAAATCAAAACTCCTTTGAGATTTCATCTTACACCTCTTCAGAATGGCTAATATTGATAACACAAGTGACATCTCATACTGGAGAGGATATGGGAACAAGAGGAACACTACTCCATTGCTGTAGTAGTGAAAACGTACACAGCCACTCTGGAAATCATTATGGTGGCTCCTCAGAAAGTTAGGAATAGATTTACCCCAAGACCAAGCTATACCACTCTAGGGCATATACCCAAAGGACACTTCATCCTGCTACAAGGACACTTGCTCAGCCATGTTCATTGAGGCTTTATTCATAATTTCCAGGAACTAGAAACAACCTAGATGTTCCTCAATAGAAGAATGGATAAAGAACATGGAGTAAATAATACACAAGTATTATTCGGCTGTTTTTTTTTAAAATGACATTATGAAATTTGCAGGCAAATGGATGGAGCTAGAAAAAAATTCTGAGTGAGGTAATCTAGACCCAGAAAAGTAAATATGGTATGTACTCACTTACAAGAGGATATTAGAGACATTAAGAAAATGATTACCAAGCTACAGTCTGTAGACCTATAGATGTTAGGTAAAGAAGAGGGGTCTGGGAGCATGCAGCGATCTCTCTGGGAGTAGGTAGACTAGATTTCATGGGCAGACTGGGGAGGGTGTGGAAACCTACTGCAGTGGAAATTCCTGGAAGTTGTGAACATGATCCTCAAGGGGACTCCTAGTCATGGGTGACACGTAATTTCAACTGTCCATCTCTGGAGCCGGGTGAGGCTTCTAGTGGTGGGAATAGCGTGTATTAGACTGAACTGTTGACTAAGGGGGTCCTATGGATTCCCAAACAATCCAGGCTGTTGCTAAGACAGAAAGCTGCTCTCTGCAATCTGATGGCAAGCCCCCATCGCCAAGGACAGCACCTACACAAGTTACTAAACATGGAGAAGTTCAGCAGGTGCCTATATGGAGCCCTCACCCCTACA
>PVIU01005169.1:0-117012 GCA_004026605.1 Ondatra zibethicus
AAAAAAAAAAAAAAAAAAAAAAAAAAAAAAAAAAAAAAAAAAAAAAAAAAAAAAAAAAAAAAAAAAAAAAAAAAAAAAAAAAAAAAAAAAAAAAAAAAAAAAAAAAAAAAAAAAAAAAAAAAAAAAAAAAAAAAAAAAAAAGCAAGAGTTATATGGACTGGTAACGCATACCTGTAATCCTACCCAGCCCTTGACAGATGGCTAAGCAACCACGTGAGGCCCTGTCTTAAAAACCACAACAGAATCAAAATAACAATGTATGCCACAAGCCTGGTGTGTGCGCATTAATGAACAAAATTAATATAACTCCGAAGAGACATTTCTGTAAGTGGTGTGTGGTAGTTTAAATGAGAAAAGCCCCTACCCCCGCCATATACTATCATATTTATTGATGCACTGTTTGGAAAGATTAGGAGGTATGGACTTTTTAGAGAAGCTGTGTCCTTGGAAGACGTGTGTGTCTGGAGGTGGACTTTGAGGTTCCAAAAGTCCATGCCAGGCCCAGCGTCTCCCTCTCCCTGCTTGCCTGCCTGTGAATCAAGATATAAAGTTCTCAGCTATTGCTCCAGCACCATGCCTGCCTGTGTGTTGCTCCCTACATGGACTAATGGCCATGGATTGTAAGCAAGACCCCAGATAAATGCTTTCTTTTATAAGCGTTCCCGTGGTCACGATGTCTCTTCACAGCATTAGAACAGTAACTAAGGACATGGAAGGACTTAGGATAATCTTCAGTTTTTTTCTTTATTGGAATTTCCTACAAGACTTATTTCCTGATTGGCTCGGCGGGTAAAGGCACTAGCTGTCCAAGTGTAATGACCCGAGTTCAGAACCTGAGTAAAAGTGAGAACCAGTTCTACAAAGTTGTTCTCTGACTTTTACATGCATACTGTGGCATGAGCCTCTCCCCACATCTTACACACACACAAACACACACACATACACACACATACACACATACACACACATACTCACACACACACACATACACAAGATACACACACATATGCACACACATACACACATATATACACACACATACACACTTTTTTAAATTTTAAAAATTAAATTATTTTCTAACTGCTGTTTGTTTATTCAGTTTGTTTTTCAAGACAGGGTTTCTCTGTGCTGCATCTCTGGCTGTCCTGGAACTCACTTTGTAGATCAGGTTGGCCCTGAACTTACAGAGATCCTCCTGCCTCTGCCTCCCTAGTGTTGGGACCACCACCCGGCTGTTTGTTCATTTGGAAAAGAAGAGTTTACGTTAATCACCCAGTAATCAGGAAGCCTCAGCTTTTCCCTGCCAAGACACTTGGGTTCAGGGTATCAGCTTCTGACAGACTCTCCAAAGGTTTACTGGCTGCCTAGGCCACAGCCCTCCACATTGGGACTTACACCAGCTGTCTGACCAGTCTGGGGATAGCTGATGAGGCCACATACCTGTGCCCAATCTCATGAGCAATGGTGATCCCTAGGTCAAAGCCAGTGTCCTCAGTGATGAGGCAGCTCCAGGATGGGGAGCAGGCACCTCCCAGCTGGGTGACCCCCCGAACCTGCTTGTTACCATCAGGCAACTCCAGGTCAAACCTTGATAAGAGAAAAAGAATCATATGGAAGGCTCCACTAGCCATGCTGCTGGTGCAGAAAGAAGGGAAGGTCACAGTGCAGCCCTCCAAAGCAAGCAGTACCCCGTGGGGATCTCAGTTACCTGGTTATATAGAGAATCAGGTCAGCATGACTTGGATCCTGGTCATCATGGGGGTTGATTGACTGGCTCCACTCACAGACACTCATCAGGGATGAGGTGATGTTGGCCGTAATATTTGGAGTACTCTAGGAAGCAACCAAAGAGCCTGTCCCTACGGAAGTGGTACCAAGGATGGTATTGACTGTTGCCAATGTGCTTCTCAGTTGGTTCATATCATAACAATCCTATTGCTACCCCACGTGACAGATGGAGAAACCGAGGCTCTGAAAAGTTTCAGGAGAGCCATCCACACAGCTGAGCCCCACAGTTACCACCCCTCTACCAGTTCTGCAGGAAAGAATGAAGAGAATAGAGTTAGGGGCTGCACCCACCTCCGAGTCAGAGAGAATGATCAGCTCCACCAGGTGCACCTGGAATTGAGTCCCCAGGGATGGGGCCCTCAGCAGCTCTGACCCCTGCAGGAGGCAACAGCAGAGGGAGTGAGGCAACACGTGTGTTCAGAGTTGGTCCAGGAGCCTCCGTGGCAGCACCAGTGGTAAAGAGGGCACCCCGTGGAGGCTGGGGCGGTGGGAAATCTTGTCTGTGTGCTGGAAGCCAACTGTAGACTGTCAGATGAGCCTCTAGGCCTCAGGCCTACAGGTGGCTCTCTAGCCCATGCCTTGGGAAGACCAACTAACAAAAAGAGCTGATTGCTGGCCTGAGTTTGAATCTAAACTCTACCTCTTCCGAGCGATAGGCTCAGGTCACCAATCACTAAGCCTCAGTTTCCTTACAGGCTTTCTGTTTTATAAGGTGGAGATCAAGCCTTGCTTGCTTGCAGATATGTAGAATAAAAGTAGATACTCTGTTTCAGGTACCACCTGATCAATGGTTCTCAACATTCCTAATGCTCTGACCCTTCAATACAGCTCCTCATGTTGTGGTGGCCACCCCCAGCCATAAAATTATTTTCACTGTTACTTCATAACTGTCATTTTGCTACTTTATTAATCATAATGTAAATATCTGTGCTTTCCGATGGTCTCAGGCAATCCCTGTGAAAGGGTTTTTTGATCCCATCCCCAAAGAAGTCATGACCCCCAGACTGAGAACCCCTGTTCTAATGGCATGTGAATAACTCAAGGGAGCCTGGGTTTGGCAACTTAAAATTGGAGGGAGGGACCCCAAAATTTAAAGACAATGGTTTCCAATTGGTATAAGGAATCATTCATTGAGAAAACATTACCTCAGGGGCTTTTAGACTAAAGGCCTACACAGGTTTCTCTGGACTTAGGCCACACCTGTAAGTGGGAGGGAAGGCCTGGGGTAGACAGTGGGGTGGCTGACACCTTTGGCCCTGAGACTGGTGAGGTGGATTTAGAGAGGGCTTTTCCTTTGGCCTGAAAAGGGTGACCAGGCTGACGCCCGAGCCATCTTACAGAAAGTGACAGTGGCTGTCCTAGAGCCACAACCAGGATCTCTTCATGTCTCCCTGCTCATCCCCATCTCTGCGGCAGACCTGGGAGAGGAGGAGACTGCTGGAACTGTCAGTCGCTGGCTGGAACTAGTCACTGGAGTCAGTTGTCAAATTTTTTTTTAAATTTTAACTTTATTTTAATTTATTTATTATGTATATAGTGTTCCGGGCACCAGATCTCAGATCTCATTATAATGGGCGTGAGCCATCATATGGTTGCTGGGAATTGAACTCAGGACCTCCAGAACAGCAGTCAGTTCTCTTAACCTCCGAGTCATCTCTTCATCCCCAATTATCAGATTTTAAAAAATTGTTTTACACTTTTTGTAGCGTACGTGCTTACATATGGAAGTCAAAGGACGGCTTGCAGGAATTGGCTGTCTCCTTCCACCACGTGGGGTCTAGGTTAAGTTCAGGTTGTCATGCTTGGTGGCGAGCACCTTTACCTAGTGAGCCATCTCTTTTCTTTTTCCTCCCTCCCTCCCTCCCTCCCTCCCTCCCTCCCTCCCTCCCTTCCTTCCTTCTCCTCTTTTTGGGTCAGCCCAATAAGACCAAACTGGTCTCAAACTTGTGACCTTCCTGTCTGAGTCTTCTGGATGCTGGGCTGATAGTGTCTGCTACCACACCCAGCTTAGTTCATCATTATTTTGACGACTCTGCTCCAGCAAACGGACCCAACCACTCTCTTCACGTTGGGTTTAGTGACACCATATAAATGCTCACGAATGCCATTTGTACAGTGTGAATTCCTGAAGATCTGGAACTGTCTTATCACACATATGTCCTGTGTACACTGCATGGATGTCGGTACAGTGTCTCATGATCTTTCTGAGGGAAACTTGATATTGCTTGTGTCTTGGCTGACACGTTGCCTTTCTGACACAAGGGTTAATGGTGTGGGGCACCTCTGCTCTCCCAACCATCAGATCACAGGGAGGAGGTGCCCGTGAGAAAGGGAGCCTCACATCTTTAGCCAGAATAGCATCTGTTCACACCTGCTCATCCGCCCTGTGCCTCTGGAGAGAGATCATACGCGCAGACTGCACTCACTGTTGGCCACATGAACACTGGGGCAGAACTGAGAGACTGTGGGGAGGAGTCTGGTATTGAGAGGGATTCCCTGACTTTGTCCATTTCTGCTGCGGTGGAGATGAGGGAAGAGGAAGACAGCAGTGACCTCCTTTTCTCTTTAAGGCCATGAGCTCCGGCAGACCCTCAGCTTCTATGCAAGTTCAAATGTACTGACTTTTGGTCACAAGCCCCGAGAGTGGGGCATTATGTCCAGAGGCTCAGAGAGAGAGAGAGAGAGCCCACAGAGCCACCAGAGGCCCTGACCCCACCTTCCTGTACCAACCATTGCCAGGCCACCACCACTCACGATATTGAGGTTGGTGAGCACGTAGCGTTCTGTGTCCTCCTGGTGAGCCTGGTAGACGTCAGGACCCACAGCTACCAGCAATTCTAGGTGCAGAATGTCCCCCAGTGTCCTTTTCCATCTCAGTCTCTGGAAGCGAGAGGAAGGATGGCCTAGAGGGGGAGGAGAAGGATGAGAACAAAGGTTTTGAAAAACAAGTGCCGGGAAGCTAACAGAGATGGGGTAGCTACTCCTGGAAGTCAAAAGAACAATTTCATATCCACTCCCAGGGCCCAGGTCTCAGCCTGAGGAGGGTGGTGAGGGAGTGGGCAGAGGGCCCAGTTCAGGCTGAAAAGAGAAAGCGAAGAGTTCTCCTAGGACCCCATAGCATGACTCCCCAAGGCTGCTCTCACAGACAAAGCTAGCGTGGCCCCAGTTAATTGAGGCACTGCAAGAGGCAAGATCTACTTCCCTTTCCCTTGCTCCTCCCACCTGGGACCCTCCTGCTAAGGATAAGGAGTTGAGCATTCTCTCTTGGGTGAGAAGGGGGGAGGAATAAAGGCCTGGAGACGGAGTCCTGCATTAGAACCCTGCTCTTTCAGGCTCCAGAGTGAGTGGACTGCAAGCCTACTGTCTTTAGATCTTGCCTCGGGGCTGGATCAGTACTTAGCAAAGTAGTCTCAGCCTCGAAATAGGTGTTCCATAAACAAACCAACAGGAAGGCAAACACCTCTAGTCTCTGGACCACAGGAGTCCTGCTCAGTGCTCACTGTCTTCTGAAATACAGAAGGACTAGGAGCCCAGGTGACAGAATCCTAGCCCTTCAGGAGCCCAGAGGTAGGAAGACCCAATGATAGTGTGTATCCCACCTAGGCCACAGGAAAACCGGTTGCAGGCGGAAGGACATCCCTAACCCTCTGCACCCTGACTACTAGCCCCATCTGGATCTTGCCAGCGTCTGTGTGATGCTGATGGAGGCCAGAAGTCAACTTCAGGAGCCACCTACCTTGTTTTTTAAGACAAGATTTCTCACTGAGACTCAAGGCTCATCAATTAGGCAAGGTTGGCTGGCTAGAAAGCCCCAGGGATTTTCCTGACTAGTGGGCAGGATAGAAAGGATTAGGAGATATGCCACTGTGACCAGTTTTTCTGTGGTCTGGGAAGGATGCACACTGCATTCTGCCTCTACTCAGCACGAGAATTAGAAACGTGTGCTACCATGCCCAGCTTTTCCATGTGGATGCTAGGACTAGAACTCGGGTCCTCATGTTTCCACAGAAGCGCTTTACCAAGTGAGCTAGCTCCACAGTCCATCCCCCAACCATGGTTTTAATCAAATCACCAACTGCTCTTCTGGGAAAAGGGATGGCATCCTGAGAGACAGGGTCATAGGTCATGGGAAAGCCTTTACCATGAGGAGATCTACAGGACAGGAGCCAGAGTTGCTTGGCCTGGCACCTACCTTGTTCCCAAAGAAAGAATAAATATTTACAACTATGACCAGAAGTGACAAGTTCCTGAAAATCGGCCAGCCCTGTGAAGGCCATCCACAGGCCAAAGAGGCCAGCCGATGAACGCCCCCTCCCTTGTGATACTAAACAGAAGCCTGAAGTCAGGATTCCAGGGCAGCCAGAACACCCAAAACAGTTTTTATCAAGTTGGCAGGAAGCAGTGAAGCTAATTAACAGAGAGACGCAGCTTCTCTGACCTCATGCGTCCATGGCTACCAGAACCCTCATGGCATCGACTCAGTGGAAACTCTCTTAGACCCTCACCCAAGGCTCAAGAAATCCCCCTGGCTTAGAGCATGTCAAGACAGCTACCTGTGAATGCAGCAGCACGGTGCCCAAAGTTAGAGGATGCCTCCTTGGGTTCCAGATCTTGAAGAAAACTCTGCAAAATAAACAGACATGGAGGAGAAGGAGAAAGGAGACAAGACCAAGGGAGAGAGGGGAGATATCGGGACAGAGAATGAGGGCCATGCCTCGTCATGGAGGAGAGGAGAGAGGTTCACGGAGGTCTGCAACAAAATGGAGACTGTCATCTTCACCTGAGTAATCAAATTTCCTTTTCTACCAGCAGAAAGACCACAACCACTCCACCCAAGAGCTTTGGCAGCCCCCTCTCCCTCTGGTGACGCCAACACCAGAGCTCATGTAATCCCACCTTCTGGAAATCAGAGACCCCGCAGCAGCTCAGAATGAAGAAGGCACCAGTGAGGACTCCTCTGATACTGGCAGCATGAAAAGTTTGGCGTGTCACCGATAGGCAAAGCTGGCTCATCCTTAGAAAAGGCAGTGGATAGCTGGACAGGAGCCCTGGTGACTAGGAGTCTGGTTAGTGTGGAATGTGACAGACTTTACTTGCTGGCTGGGCGGGACATCAGGCAGTGTTTACTCTTCTAATGGATCTTCCTCCCAGGGCAGGGCTATGGGGCAGGCAGCAAGCAGCTTCTTCTGCTAGGAACTTGCCTGGTGAAGGGTTCCCAGTGAAGAGCATCCCAAGTACGTCCTGCACTAGGAAAGCCCTCCTGCTGTGCACACCTAGCCTCCTGGGAGGGTCTGGCCTAGCAGTTCAGTTTGGACAGGAGCAAGCTCTAGATAGGACCCCTGGGTTGTGGGCTCCTGTGAAGTGACAGGCCCTGGGTGGCTGGAATCGCTGACTGACCAATGAGAGGATGCACTAAGGACATGACAGCTCTGGCCTCTTGGCCTGCCTTTCCTCTGGCGCCTCCATTTCCAGGCTCTCTGTAGCTCTCCTGTCCCTTTACTCTTGGCAGAGTTTGTGCCTCTCCCTGCCCTGTACTTGCAGGCACCCTGCGCCCTCACCTCATCCCCCTGCCCTCATCCCTACTATTTTGACACTGTCCACCTGATCTGACCTGCACCTGGTGAGAGAGTCATGGAGCAGGCGAGCGGCCCCACATCTCTGCAAGCACTGCCACCAACTGCCTGGCATCCCACTGCACCTCCTGGGAATTTCTTATTCACTTGTTCCAAAACACTCCTGCCTACCCTTCACCCTGCCAGTTCCCTGTTACAGTTTTGGGTCTTTGCGGGGAGGCAATCTTAGTTGTCAGCAAGATCGGATCTGGACTAGACTAAGAGACACACCTCTGGATGGATCTGAGGTTACTTTCTGGGAAGATTAACAGAGAGAAGACCTTCCACCAGAGTGGGCAGCACTTTTTTAACGAGTATAGCAGCAGCCCTGGTATAACGAGGTCCAAGGAAAGAGCAGAGCTGTCTTTGCCTACCTGCTTCCACTCCTTGCTCATAAGTGCATCCTGCTACTACTGCAGCTGCCACCACTATCCTTTGATGACATCAGAATCCAGCTTCTTTGACCTTTTGACACAGAATGAAGACCAGTGACTCTCTAGGAATCCTCCAGACCTTCAGTGCCATCTAAAACTGCTGGCTTATCCAACCTTATGGACTGAACAGTTACCAGGTTCTCAGCCTCCTGAGTACACAGTGACCATTGTTAAACTACCTTACTGTGGGAGCTATTCTTGGTTGTCAACTTGACTACATCTGGGATTAACTAAAACCCAAGTTGCTGGGCACATCTGTGAGGGGTTTTGGTTAACTGGATAATTTGAAGTAGGAAGACCCTAAATCTGGGTCAAACCTTCTCATGGCAGCCTATATAAAAGACAAGAAAGAAAGAAAAAAAGAAAGGAAGGAAGGAAGAAAGAAAGAAACTTTTGCTTTTTGCCTGTGTGTCCTTGCTCTCTATTCTCTAGATTCTGATGGTGTATACTGAAGACCAAGACTGATTGAGACACCCAGCCTCATGACCGAACAACTACTGTATTCTTAGACTTCCCATTGGGAGACAGTCATTGTTGAACTGGCTGGACCACAGCCTGTAAGTCACTCTAGTAAATTCCCTTTAGATAGATATAGAGAGATGATAGATAGATAGATAGATGATTGATTAATAGATAAATAGATAAATTCATTCTATCAGTTCTATTCATGTAAGTCAATCTACTAAATGCCCTTTGTGATATAGATTCATGCCACCCACTCTCTTCCTCTAGAGACCCCTAACTGTATAGATCTCAAATGTTTCTTGAAGGCCCATCACAAGTCTGTAGAAGCTGGTGGACCATTTCAGGTATGAGACCTAGTGGGAAGATGTTAAGTCATTGAGATATTGGGTGACCAGTTCTTTCCTTCCCAGCTCAGGGTCTTCTGGTGGTCATGAGGCAAACAGCCTTTCTCTGTCATATCCTTCTGTCATGATTCTCTGACTCATTACAGGTCTAAGCAACTGCGACTTAAACCACAGGCTAAAATTAACCTTCCCTCCTTATAAAGTTGATTACCTCAGATATTTTGTCACAGTGATAGGCAACTGACTATTACTTCCCAATGATAACTACCTTTGTTTCCCCAGCTAAATCTGCAGCCTCTCTTAGCCCCTCTACGGGGAGGATATGTACCCACCTGTACTGGGCTAACCAGATATACCCACCATACAGTATACATAAGAGACCTTAAATAACACCTTGCATTCTATCTGACCACTAAGATTAAAGCTAGATGTCAACAACAAAAGAAATGACAGAGAGTATAAAAATTCATGGAAGCTGAGTGGCTCACCATAGAATGAAACTGGGTCAAGACAGAACTCAATAAAGAAATTTAAAAACTTTTTAGAATTGAATAAAAATGAAAACACAACATACTCAAACTCAGACCTATGGAATATAATGAAGGCAGGCCTAAGAGGCAAGTTCATAGCGCTAAGTGCCTACATAAAATAAATGGAGGTATGAAGCACAATTAATAAAACTCAGAGACAGAAATTGGGGTTCAACCCGAAGGTCAAAAAAGCAAAGCAGCCAGCTATTGGCTATTACCTCGATCTCAATCCGAAATGGGGAGCCCGCTTCCAGGAATCTCAGAATGAGGCTGAGCCTAAGAGCTGTCTCCTCTTGTTTTATAATCCTCTCTAGTTCTGGGATTAAGGGCATGCACCACTATTGCCCAGTTTCTATGGCAAACTAGCATGGCTCCTGGGATTAACGGTGTATGTCACTGCTGCCTGGTCTGTAAGGCTGGTCAGTGTGGCTGTTTTACTTTTCTGATCCTCAGGCAAGTTTTATTTATTAAAAATACAAATGAAATGCCATTACAGAAGTATCTCATATTTGTAACTTAGTGACACATCTGAAAACTCTAAAAATACAAGAAGAAACAACTGCCAGGCAGTGGTGGTGCATGTCTTTAATCCCAGCACTCAGGAGGTAGAGGCAGGTGGATCTCTGAGTTTGAGGTCAGCTTGGTCTACAGAGTGAGTTCCAAGACAACCAGAGCTATTCAGAATAACCCTGTCTCAAAAAACCAACCAAACAAACAAAAAACAGAAAAGAAAAACAACAAGAAGAAGAATTAATCAAACTGAGGTTGAAATCATCAAAATAGAAATGAACAAAAAACAATACAAAGAATCATAAAGCAAAGAGTTGGTTCTTCGAGAAAATCAACAGACGTTTTTGCCAAATTAGCCAAAAGATGGAGAGAAAAGTCAAATTAATAAAATTTAGAGATAAAAAGAGAGATAATACAACAGACAGGTAATTCAGAGAACCATACAGACATATTCTAACAAACCAGAAAACCTAAAAGAAATTGATGAATTTCTTGAAATAAAAGGCCTACCAAAGTTAAATAAAGATGAAATAAAGTAAACTAGGTCTGTAACCACTAGTTACGAAAGTACCAACCACCTTCTGATTGGATTGAAGGCCTATTCCATGAGATGGGACCCATACAATACACTGCTAAAGTGGCCAAGCACTTGAGACCAAATACGTCATAGGCCTAGGGGAAAAACTACTACTGTTGTTCTGCCAAAGGAACATAGCAATAAAATGACTCCTAATGACACACTGCTGTATCCATAGATCAGTGCATCTCTCAGCCTCCATCAGAGACACTTCTCACAGTAGATGGGAATTAACATAGTGACCCACAATTGGACAATGTGTAGACAGTGAGAGACTTTGGAACACTTAGCCCTCAATGCAATTCAAAATTCTCCCCTCAAGGTTCAGGGATCTATTTGGAAGAGGAAGTGGAAAGATTATAAGAGCCAGTGAATGACTTCAAGGAAACAGTCTCTTTCAGATTACAACAAACTCACATACAAACTCATACAAACTCACAGAGACTGTGACAACATGCATGGGTTCTGCACAGGTTCAAGCCAGACAAAATTCCAGCACGGAGAAAGAGGAAGTGGACACAAAGTCTCATCTCTAACCAAGAAGTTATTTGTGATTGATAACCCACTGGGAAAGGTAAAATAAGTTTTATCCAGTGGAATGTCATACTCCAGGACAGGCCCAATGTCCAGGAGTCAACATAAAATGGATTCTATGGGGTTTTCTGTGGGATTTTTGCTTCATTTTGTTATTTGTGTTTATTTTGATTTTTGTTTTCTGTTTTAGGGAGAGATAGGGAAGGGAGGGAGAAAGAACCTGAAGTTTGCTGGGGATTAAGACGGGGAGGAGGAGGTGGAGGGAGATGGTGGATAGAAAAACATAAACTTTTTTTAAAAAAAAATAGGATGAATATTGACATTGCAGGACACAGAACTCAACAAATGAGTTAAAATCCCAGTTCCTACGCTAGAAGTATAGAGGTAGAGAGTATTTGATTAGCATGTGTAAAGCCTTGGGTTTGACAGCACCAACAGAAAAATGAAAATCCTAGCTCTGCTATAGTAACTATGTGACCTTGAACAAATTATTTAGATTTTCCTGACCTTCTATTATTCCAATCAGTAAAAGTATTAAAATAGCCATTTCTTTAGGGTGTGGTGGTACACACCTTTAATTCTAGCATTTGGGAGATAAAGATAGGCAGATCTATTGAGTTTGATACCAACCTGGTCTACACTGCAAGTTCCAGGCCAGCAGAGCTATATAGTGAAACTCTGTCTCAAGGGGGAAAAAAAAAGCACTTCATGTATTGTTGAGATTGCATAAATCAAAGTATGTAAAAGCAGTCGACACACAGTAAATGTTCAATAAATGCAAGGTTTGGTTACTACCAAACCTTCTTAACCAGAAGGCATTCTGTAGTGAGAAATGAGTAATCATAAAATGTTGAAAAGAGGTGCTGGAGAGATGGCTCAGCGGTTAAGAGCATTGCCTGCTTTTCCAAAGGTCCTGAGTTCAATTCCCAGCAACCACATGGTGGCTCATAACCATCTGTTAATGAGGTCTGGTGCCCTCTTCTGGCCTGCAGGCATACACACAGACAGACTATTGTAAACATAATAAATAAATATTTAAAAAAACCCAAAGCCATTACACTATTTTAAAAAAATGTTGAAAAGAGATTGAGTTCTAAGCATATAGTACCTTGAGAGGGAAAAATACCCGCTTTGATTCTAGAGCTCGAACTACCACGGATAATTATGTAAGTGCAAAATTGGCAACTTACAAAACTTTTCTCTCCTAGTCATTGAACTCATCTGGATCCCTTGGGTCTTTAAGAGGGAGAGGGAAGCCAAACGTGTACGGCACATGGGTCTTCACCACCACCAAGGGGCTCCCTGACCTTCCTAAGTGGCCTGTAGACTTGCTGTGCATCTCTAAACATTGAAAACCAAGGAAGGATAAACTACACGATTGTGGAAGTCTCATCTGTGTTATTGTATCACACTATCAGGGTCAAATGTGGATTTCCGGTCATTTTAACACGGCGGTTAAGAAAAATATATGTACATTATCACAATTAAAATTTTGTTTTACAAAAAAATTTTTTTTTTGTTTTACCATTATTATTAGAAACAGCTGGCGCGCCTTTGCAACCCTAAGATAGGGTAAACCAGGCTAGCAAGCGCGGGGAAATCCTGAGTTTCCGCAGAGTGTGGTTGTACACAGGGCAACCAACACGAGCACCTTCCGGCCTTCCTCGGGGTGCCACATCGAGAGTGGTCCCCCAAGCCTTTTCCGGTGTCCCTGCTTCTCTTAATTCCCTCCCTCTCATGACTCCTAATCTTGGTGAAGGCCTGGGGTCCCTTCTGTCAAACTCTATGTTGTCAGTCACGGCGACGACCTCCAGGTGGGTAGCCTGTACGGTGTTAACTAGCGGTCCGGTCGCCGAGTTCGCATACGTGCGGAACCAGAGGTGCAGACTCGGTTTCCAGCAGGTCGCAAAGAGAAGCGCCACCCGGGCTGCTTCAAGCACTGTAGCGGTGCGCTTCTGCTGTCCACGCTGAGTTCGAGTCTTCCCTGCGGGGTCGGGTTGCTGAGAGCGAGAAGATGAAGGCGAAGGCCACCGCGCCGGTGCCCCAAGCGGGGCCTGCCGAGAAGCTCGCTCGGAAGAAAGCCAAGAAGAAGTTCAGAAAGAGGAAAGTGCAAGGAGGAAGCGGGGCTCCGGGAAGCCGCCCACCAGCTATCGCAGGCCGACCGCCGAAGGCCCCAGAGAACTTTTCTCAGAATTGGAAGGCGCTGCAAGAGGTGAGACTAGCGACAGGCCACCTTCATCCCTGACTTTTGGTCTGGTAGCCACGGACCACGAAGGAGGACTACGGATGGTTCCAAAACGTGGAAGGGCAGCACCGCACGGACTCCCTCACGGGAACTTCAGGCTGTAGGCACGGCGGTAGTTGTGGGTGTCTGGCCTGTTGACAGTTTTAGTAGTGGCCAGTGTTTCTACATTCTATAGAGGTTGTTCTCTGCTTCCCTCAAATTATTTTTCTCAATCACAAATCCCATATCTCGGTTGCCACCCTACCAACATGTTAAACTGTTTCCCAGAACTCTGGCCCAGACTGTTCTGGAACTTGTGTAGTTCAGGGTTTCCCCGCACTAGTGGTAGTCCTCCTACGTTAGGTAGCCTCCCAAATGCTGGATTATGGGTGTGAACCACTATACCCATCCTCATTCATAAATTCTTACATTCTAGTTAGATGCTGTTTACTGTCCTTGTTTCTTAGATGAGGAAATTGAGAGACAGAGTTTAAGGGGTCTGGTTTAAGGATGGTCACATAGCATATAAATAGCAGAACTGGGATACTGACCATGCTTTTTGATCTGCTGACCTCCAGACAATCCTCTGGAGTGTATGCCATGGAGCCTCAGTTCATAAGAAAAAGAGCATAGAACTTCTTGAGCTCCACAACGTTCCACCTCTTCCTTAGTGTGGATTTTCCTATCTGTACACACAGGACCAGCCAAACCCTGTGGACAGTCCCAGCTCTATAAGCCAATTCTTGGCTTTTTTTTCTCCCAAGTTAGTAAAATTAAATGCCCGGAATGCATATTTGCTATAGGGAACATAGAGTTGGCTCTGGTTTCTACAAGAATCAAAACCCTTTGGGTCTCTTGACTATTAGGGGAGTGGGTAAGTAGAAATCCACTGCATCATCTCTCAGTTGGATGTCATCTTGCTGGGGTCTTAACTGGAGATTTTAATACAGGGAAGAAATTGCATGCCTGGATCTCTGCCTCTGCCTGGATAAGATCAAAGCTATGGCTGTTCTCATCAACCATATCTGATTTGACAGAATTTTTTTTTCTTTCCATTGAACTCCCTTCCCTTGGGTCTTCCTCAGACCCTGAGCTGTAGCCAGCCTCCAGAGATAGTGTAAAGGAAGTGGCCATTGTGTCCCAGTGTGTTGACCATGGGAGTCACTCTACATGCAACTCCAGATTAAAGAAGGGAAAATGATGCTCCTGCCCCAGAATGAAATGCTCTGGGTGTTAAGCCACTCGGGTACACATGGTATACAGTTTGAAATGCAGAGTGAAGAAGCAGATGCCAGCTTATGCATTGAGATAAGCAAAGGAAAAGAATCTGAATGTCAGTGACTTAGGAGGAAAAACAAGGCTTTTCCAGGGGCTGGAGAGATGGCTCAGCAATCAAGAGTGTTCATGCTCTTCCAGTGGACCCTGGTTTAATTCCTGGCACCCATGTGGTGACTCACAACTGTCTAACTCTAGTTGCAGGGGATCCAGTGTCCTCTTCTGTCCTCTGTGGGCACCAGGCATGCATGTGGTGCACAGACACACAGGCAAGCAAACACCCATACATATAAAAATAAATTTTTAAAATAGAAAAAAGAGTTTTCCCAATAATTTTCTATTGGTGATGGTGACTGGAAGTGTGTGTGGATGGTAGATACATGTTTGTGCATGCATTTATATACACGTTTCTTTAGGCTGTGCTTTGTCAGTTCAAATTTTAAATGTGGCAATCCCAGAGAACTTAGACAACAATGAGGACGCTAAGAGAGACTTACATAGATCTAATCTACATGGGAAGTAGAAAAAGACAAGATCTCCTGAGTAAATTGGGAGCATGGGGACCTTGGGGGAGGGTTGAAGGGGGAAGGGAGAGACAGGGAGGGGAGCAGAGAAAAATGTAGAGCTCAATAAAGATCAATTTAAAAAATCAAAATTTAAATGTGGCATATATTTAATTTTGATCCCATTAGCTGCTGAAACAAAAGTCACAGGCCCCAGAACAACCTCTTGTCTCTCAGATGGATGACAAACTGCATCCCCAGGTAACCCAGCAGAACAAAAAGGATACCTCAGAAAAGTCAAAGGGAGACAGGAAAAGAACAGAAAAAGACCAGACCACTAGGGCTTCTGTTACATCTACATCTAAGAAGGACAGGAAGATACTGGTACCTCCCACAAATACCTCTGGAACAGAACAGAAGAAAGGCGCCAAGAAGAGGAAATATAGTGACATCTCTTCTCATCAAGGGGACCCCAAGCATAAGCGGAAAACTAAGGAGGCGGCTGTCGTCTTGAATCAGTCGACGCCTACTGAGTGAGTATCAGCTCTGCTTTGGTGACTGATTTGTCCTTTGCTACTGGGCCACAGATACAGATGGTCCTTAATGAGCACCTAGCCTCCATGTCTTCACCACTAAGAAAACATGACAACTTGGTCTTGGTGCAGTCTTCCTCTTCAACCCTATGATGTTTGTTTTGTTGTTTACTTGTCATTTGTTTTCCCTAGAGTGTGGGTTGCTGAAGTCAGACCCTGTATAGTCAGTGCTATGTCTTTGGACCCCAGCGTAGGGCTTGGCACAAGAGAAAGGCCAGCAAAAACTTTAGCATAATGTGTGCTGAAACCCGGAGTCCTGTGAAACTCAGTCCTGCCTCTTGCCAGTTGATGGCTTTGGGCATGTTTCTGCATCCTTTCTTCTTCAGTGTGGCCATCTGTATAATTAGGTACAGCATGTGTTAGTGTCTTTTGGCTACTTAATGAGCACTGTGGTGACACTTCTCCTTGAAGGGATGTGCTTATAAGGCGGTCTGGCTCTTGCTATCTGAGCCTTTCCTTCTCTTTAGCTTAAACAAAATTTGGGCCCTGGGTTGTGGGGAAGGAAAGCATCTCCTTGGGAATCAGTATGGAAAGTATGTTTATGACAGCTTTGTCAAGTCAAACTAACTGAGACCATGACAGACTAGATATAGGACATAGTGCAGAAGGGTAAAGGGTGTGGGTTTGGCTGCCTCTTCTGAGCCCTACAGGCAGGCTGGATTAGAGGGGCAACAAGGTCCCTCCTTCCTAAGGCTGATAGAAGTAGGGGAGATACGGATGTTTACTTTAGCATTTGTATGGGGGGTGGTCAGGGTAGCCTAGTGAAGAAGGCAAGGAACACAAGAGGCCTGTTAGTTGAGCCCTTTTGAATAATGATATTGACATCAGATAGCCATAGAGCATCTAATATCGACTCTGTCTTTCTCACTCTTCCAAAATGTAGAGACAGTGCAAGGCATTGGCCTCTCTGTCATTCATGCAGTCCTCCTGCCTGTGTATCCTGATAACACATCTATTATTTAATTAGAAGATGTCAGTGGTCAACTCTATTGAAGTGGATCACGTTTCTGTTTACATTCTTTGTGTTTTATATGTAGTTTTAAGTCTTGGATAATAGATACATTTGCAAATATAAAAGAACAACTGTGAGGGGTTGGAGAGATGGCTCAGTGGTTAAGAGTACTGGCTGCTCTTTCATAGGCCTGGATTCCCACCTGGAAGTACATAACATTATTATATAACTCGGAGAGTTTCAGGGGATCCCATGCATGTGCCCTCTTCTGGCCATCACAGGTATTAGAGAAAGAAAGAACAGCAGTAAAAGGAAAGTGCAGCAGCGGCTCAACTGGACTGAGTGTGCAGGGGCACAGTCCTGCCAGCCCTCACGGTGTTGCCCCCTCATTGCCAGCCCTCCTGCTCCTCACAGCCTACCAACAGGGAGAGAGATTCTTTCAACAGACATCCAGTGCCCCATGTCTATTCACAGCCAGATACTCTCATCTTTGCCTCATAGGGAAGACATCTGGTTTGATGATGTGGATCCAGATGATATTGAAGCTGCCATAGGCCCAGAGGCAGCCATGCTGGTATGGAAGCGGCTGGGGCAGAGCAAGAGTAACATCACCCTGGAGAAGGAACAGGCCTTTAGTGGGTAAGCTGTGCTCGGGCCATGGCTGACTTCTGGGGCTGTAATCTCTCAGGGGAGGAGGAGCAAGCACTGAGCCATGACTGCCCAGCAGGTCTTAGGGGTGCAGAATGGTGATGAATGGGCTTGGCTCACTGGAGTAGAATCCCAGTCCGTGATATTTATTACACTGGGGCCTTTGGTTCCCCTCAGCCTGACAAAAGCCTTGGCCCTGGACTGTGAGATGGTGGGCGTGGGCCCCAAGGGGGAAGAGAGCATCGCAGCTCGTGTGTCCATCGTGAACCAGTATGGGAAGTGTGTTTACGACAAGTACGTCAAGCCAACTGAGCCCGTGACAGACTACAGGACAGCAGTCAGTGGGATACGGCCTGAGAACCTGAAGCAGGGTATGATGCCCGTAGGATTTGAGTGTAGCAATGGAGATGGTAGCAGGACTCATGTCTCTCCTGCTTTCCCCTTTGTGTTCTGGAACAAGGTGTGACAGGGGTCCTGGCACTGCTTACTCTTCCTCAGAGTAGCATACTGTGCAGATACAAAAGGCATCTTTCCTGGCTGTTGTCTGTTGTGTCCTTGCTTCTTTGCCTCCTACCCAGGACAGTGCTTTTGGATTTCTTTCTGTTGTATAGCAGTGGGGAATAAAATGGAGTGTTTTAGGGACCAGGAGGGAAGCCATGAAGGGTGAGTAGGGTACATGGGAGCTGGGATCTATACATGGACAGATCACAGGGTCTGTTTGGGAAACTCTAGTACAGTGTTAGCAGTAAGGCCTCCATCAGGACATTGAGAACAGGGTGGAGATCAGAAGACTGGTTCTGAGGCAGGGGTTGGATAGGGAGGTGGCTGGAAGAAGTGACCTAGCATAGCAGAAACGAGATCTGATTTATAATAGGAGAGGACAGCTAGGATGTTCTTAGCCTGCCTCCTAGAGAGACCTGGAGACCACTAGAGATGCAGCCTTGTGATCTCTCCCCCACTCCTCACCACACACTGCCTGTTTGCTTCTCTTGGTATCCATGGCCAATAAGGTGGCTCTGTTGAACAGTAGGCTGACCAGCAGCTCTTGCGTTCTATCTCAGAAGGAGTCTGGTCCTATTAGCTCTGAGCAGAGTTGGGCAGTGAAGTGGTTTTGGTAGGAGTGGGGGCAGGGTGGTCCCCAAAGGATGTCTGCTAGGAAAGAGCAGCAGACCAGACTTAGGTCTATGCAGCCCTTCTTGTACTGTCTGTGGGAGAGATGCAGTCTGAGTCCACTTGGGAAGTCATAAGTATGAGTTGTGTTGAGTGGGAAGCATATCGTCAGTAATACCTGAGAGTCTTAAATGCTCTTAAGCTTCTCCGGGGGTTTGCTAACTGCTGCCAGTCCACTGGTTGGTTTTAAGTAGAGCTTGTCCTTTTTTTTTTTTTTTTAACTGTCCCCAAAAGTGGGAGCAGAGCACAAAGCACAGTGGGTCTCTCCTAGCCTTTGCATGTCCCTGGGGTCCAGCAAGACACTTGTAGGGGTCTACCTCCCATTGAAGCTCTGTGTATCATTAAGGGCCTGACCTGTTGTCATCAGTCTGACCAGGGAACGGGAGGAACTTCTGTGAGAATCTTGGTGAGTTATGTGTTGTTAACTACTTCTTTGCTTGGTTTTCAGGAGAAGAATTTGAAGTTGTGAAGAAGGAAGTAGCAGAAATATTGAAGGGCAGAATCCTGGTGGGGCACGCGTTACACAATGATTTAAAGGTGCTGGTCTTGGGACCATAGCTCTTTCATGTGAACCACACACGGCCTCACATGCCTGTCTCTAGAAGCACCACTCTGGGGGATTTTTCATTTTGAATTTTTTTCTTGACTTGGAAGTTCTCTGGGAATAGTGTCAGGTACCTGGACTCTTGCTGTCTAAGAGACCACATTAGGTATTTGTTTTTAGAGTCCTGACTACACTGGTTCCAGTGCCAGAGTGCTGACAATTCTATGAAGGGGCCTTTGAGTGTCGCCTGTCTGATCTGGCAGATGGCCTGATGTCTAGCTGTATGCCCCATGACCAGAGACAAATTTCTCTACACTGTTAAATCGCTGGGGTTCTTGTTGTGTGTCCAGTTCATATCTAGGCATGGCTATGATGCTGGAAGCCCAGCCTCCTGTTCCCCCTAGCATCTGAGGAAGACCTAGCCTGGGTTTATTACTTGGGTCACTTTAAGTTCACAAGCAAACTGCTGTCTGGTCCATTTCTGGAAAATGGGAACATAGTCTACTTGGCATAAGGGATACCTCTGCTGCACTCTGGTGTGGTGGACATATAATGCCAGGCATCAGAACCTCACTGGGTGCCACCAACAATCACAGTGTAAGCAGATCTTGTTTAATCCTTTGGAGACAGGGATTAGGCTTATGGGTGGCAGAGCTGAGTTTTAGGGTATTGAGAGATGGCTCCATGAGAGCAGTGGGTACCTCCACACTGCTCCTCAGCATCCCAGGTTGGCAGAGCTGACTTCCTGTGCTACTCCAGCTGTCCCTAGTGGTGAGGATCCTCGATGTCATTCCAGCTAATCACCTCCTTCCAAGGCCGGCCACACATCAGCCAGTTAGGTGACTGAGCTCAGAGACTATCCAGTGCTAGGACATCTGACTTGTAGCTGCTGCCCCTTTAGATGCCTGCTGATTAAAGAGTGGACATTGTCCTTCCTGGGTATGAACTGTGGTGCCACTTTACTCACTGTTTCAGGAACCTCTAGATGGGAGTTTAATTCCCATTCAGATGTATGGGTCTGGGCATGTAGCTCAGTGGCAGGATGCATGCGGCCCTGGATCTCATCCCGCACCAAAAAAATAAAAATAACAAATGTTTAACAATTGAAAATGAATGAAAGTTACCTGCCTGCTGATATGTTGAGTCACCTTAGAGAAGACTTCACCAAGGACACACATGCTTCCTCTAGTGGTTACTCTTTTGGGCTGTGTGAATCTAGAAGTCTCTCAGGTTGCAGGGTAAGCTGTTAACTTTCATTTTGTGCTTCCCCGTGAACAGAATCAGTTCAGATAAAGAAGGTTGCAGGTTAATTGACTTTTTCTCAACATCTTGATGTCAAGATTCTATTCTATTCTGTTCTTTTTTTTTTTTTTATCCACCCACCTCCACCTCCAGAGTGCTAGGATTAAAAGTGTGTACCACACCTGGCCAAGATTTTATTTTTATTAACATGGTTCTTAATATTGGGCCTCCCTTAAGTAAGAAGCTCTGCCTTTTTCTGAGTGTTACACCTTTGGGGAAGGTTCTTTGGGGAAGGGGGCTCCACTACTGCAGACTGAAATGAAGATACTTGTTATCATTTTCTTCTAGGTACTATTCCTTGATCATCCAAAAAAGAAAATCAGGGACACCCAAAAATTCAAACCTTTCAGGAGTCAAGTAAGGGTATGTAATGAATGAGTCTTGAACAAGTCTTGAACCGTGGCTGGTCCCTGGCACTGACCCCCCGTGGCTAAAGGGATTTAGTTTGTTTTGGTTTCTCATTTTAACCTTTAAGAGGGCTTGCTGCCTGAGTCTGGCAACTTGAGTTTGATCCCTGGAACCCACATGAAGGCAGAAGAGAACTGGTTCCACAGGTTTCCTCAGATGTGGCTGCTCTTACATAGAACATGTGTTAAATTCTCAGTGCCCATGTCAAGTGATTCACAGTCTTCTAGAACTCCAGTTCCAGGGAACCTGACACCTCTAGCCTTTTCAGGCCCTGCATTTACATGCACATACCCACATGCAGATAAACATATCTGTGTATCACTAATAAAAATTTAAAAATTAAAAGCACTCTACCACTTGGTAGATCTCCAGCCCCCAACTCCTCCTTTATTGGCTGATAAGCAATGTCATAAGCCGCAGTGGGCTAATGGGTGCAGCCCTACATGCCACAGATACTCCTGGTGGAAAGAAAACTGCAGGACTGGGGTGTGGCCAGCTGCGTCCTCCTTGGGCAGAGCCTGTGGAGGCAGCACATTCAGTGGTATGCACCTTTTCTCTACAGAGTGGAAGACCATCTCTGAAACTACTTTGTGAGAAAATTCTGGGGATCAGGGTCCAGCAGGCAGAACATTGTTCAGTAAGTATCATTGGGTAACAGCCCCTAACTTTAATACCTAGGTTCGTATGTATCACTTGACAGTAGACACAGAAGAGAGGATCCTAGGCAGATCAGGCTTAGGAAATGTTGATTATATCTTAAATATTTATATTTAACTTGAACTCAATACAAAGAATAATACTCTGTAAGAATTTAAATTCACCAGTCTAATTGAAGACTATTAGTGTACTTACAGTATTTTACTAAATAACTGAGGTTAGGGACTTCATGGTAATGAGGCTTAGTTGATCAGAGAGATGTTAAGGAGGGAGAAGCAGCAGTTTGGTACCCCAAGAATCACCTAATGTGCTTCTAGCACCCTTTGACCTCCCACTAGGCCCCAACGCTGAGGGTCCCATCACCCCTCTACTGCTATGTTGATGACTTAGGCTCCAGCACTTGAGCCATGGAGGAACAGAGCCTTTCCAAACCTTAACAAAGGTGCTTTAGGACTTTAAGGCTCTGGGCTCTCAGTCCCAACAGCGCCCCCCCCCCTTGGTCAATCAGTCTTTTTCTGGAGAGCAGGTTCCCTGCAGTGCAGCCTCTAACTCTTTGAGCCCTTGTGCCTATCTCAGCAGCTTCCTGCTGCTGTAGGGTTTCCCTTTCTGCCCTTATTAACAGCGTGGCTGAGTCTGAAGCACGGGAGTTAGCTTGTGCTCTGGTGTTCCAGCCATTTTTCATGATTTTCTCTTTCATCACCTTACCATGGTCACCCTATGAAGTATGTGCCTCTCTCGGCCATGTAACCTCTGTGATAGCTGTGGCTATCGTGAAGACTCAGTAGTCATAGGGTTGCTTTTGTGGCCTCTGGCCGCCATGTCTTCTCACTAGCTGGGTAGTCAACATTGCTGTGTGTCCCCCAGGTCCAGGATGCTCAGGCAGCAATGAGGCTGTACATCATGGCAAAACGGCAGTGGGAGAGCATTACTGCAGACCGGCGCCCCCCAGCCACCACCCCAAAACCCTGCAGCGAGTACGCTTAGCACCAGCCTACTACTGCCACCTCCTCTACACCCTTCAGTGACTCCTCAGTGGCAGTTGGCATGGGATTATGGAGGAACATCAGATTTCTGCACAGCAGGGACTCACTCTGGTGAGCGTTTTCAGAGCCATGGCTGCAGGGTGTGACGTGAGCTGCTGGACTCTGCTACCAGGACCTGATCCTGCAGCTGTGTGTCGAGGTAGACTAGACTAGTCAGACACCAGGACAGAAGTCTGGGTGTGGTGTCGATTCAGAGGAAGGAGAGACTGGAATGGATGAGTGTGCTGTAGTGTCTTTGTCTGCCAACTACCTGTACTACCGCTTACACTGAGCACAGCTGGATTCAAGCAGGGCACTCAGCACCTTCTCCTAAGGAGCAAGGAGTGTCTTCTCTTCTTGTGGGGAAGGGGATAAGCACTGCTGGACCTAAGGGATCCAAGGGCCTTCAGTCTGCTGCAGGCCAATCTGGCCAACACAGTAGCTGTCCAGTGAGGACTTTCTTAAAGCTACTTAGCTGGGGGTTCCTTGCTTGGCTCAGTCATCTAAAAATGCCAACATCCAATATGGTGTTCTCCATGTAGTCCTTGGAGTGAGACTTGGGGCACAGGTACACCTGGAGGTGTAAGATCCTACCACCCTGGTGCACTGCAAACAGAAATGCCTGCTGTCTTCTAGCAACAAGTCCAGAGTGAGCAGTGAACTTTATGGACCTGCCTGACAACTCTCAGAATGGAGCTGTGGACCGAAGTGTGGCTCAGAGCACTTGTCCGCAGTGTTCAAGACTGGGCCCCATTCCCAGCGCTGTCAAAAATAAATGGATGGATAAATGGAGTTTGTGGAAGCTTAGCTTCTTCCCATCATCTAGAAGTTTCCGAAACCCTGCAGTGCAGGACCATTGACACCACGGCCAGGCATGGTATGCCCAGCTTAGGGCTTCTTTATTCACCGTGGAGTGCAAAATACAGTACTGGTATGCTGATACTCTCCAGGACCAGAAGGGCAGCATTTCAGGGCTGGAAGATAGGATCTTCCTGAGGTGGGGAGGAGACCTTGGGGGCTTCTGGCTCTGAAGCAGGTTCAAGCTGCTGCTTCTGGGGATTGGGGTGTGCAGCTGCTTCCAGTGCCTGAAGTACCATGTCAGCATAAGAAATCAGCTCCTGGAAGGAGGAAACAAGCGAACCATTTGTTCTGGGGGTGTCAGGATCCAGGAGCAATTACTTTGATGATATAGCCCCCTGACAGATGGAATCTTTGAAGTGGTCTAGCTACCCTTCCCCCTTGAGATTGGATTCAGCCCCATCACAGGAAGAGAGTAGTAGAAAAGCATCATGTGGAGATCTGGGTCAGTGCCATGCAAGTGTTCTGGCTTGATAGAGGTGTCACCGTGATTTACCAGGCTAGAAGTAAAACGTCCCCGGATCTTCCGGACTAGGTCCTTGATGCCTCCAGACTCCAGCTCTGGCAGGATCTCCCCTGCAGTGGAGCAGAGAAGGTGATGAGGCTCAGGATCCCTGCCCACCAGCCAGATAAGGTCGGTTGGGTACCACTTTTGCTTGGAGTTAATGAGTGGGAAGTCACGGGTTTGAGACCAAGCTCTGGGACTCCTTCCCTTCCTGCCAGGGAGAGGACAAGGAAAGGGTCCTCACTGTAGGAAGCCAGGTGGGCCAGCAGCATGCAGAGGTTCTCAACCACCTCAGGGTAATCCTTGTAGAAATGGTAGATATCTTGGAGGAGGTAGATGCCGCTGCTGCCCTCTTCCATTACTGCCACTCGGAAGGCCACCAGTTCTAGGGGAGGGACGTAAGGGAGTTTGGGTTTTAGTATAGTCGAGTATAGCCCCTTTGCAGCTGCCCTTACTTCTCAGCCCCCTGTACCCACTGTCACTGGGAAAGTAGCATGACCATGGTCATAAGGCTGTTGGGAGAGCTCTCTTTGACCAGGAATCCCAGCCTTCTGTGAAGGAAGCTCCTGAAGTCAGGGCTGTCCCATGCTCTGTAAAATGTTGGAAGAGGTGATTGTTCCACTTTGCCTCTGCAGCATAGCTTTGCACCTGTTGGCAGCGAGCCCACGCCCAAGGGAAATACAGCACTTGTGTTCCTCTTCCCCTCAACACGGAAACTCTGCTGTGGCACTGTGGAGCAGGGTCTCCTGTACAGGTGGGCCTAACATTCTTCATCAGTTAACAGGGTTCAGAGGGACTGAACCCTCCCCACGGTGCTGTGTATAAGGATGTCAGGGATAAGTCAGGAGGAGCTAAGATCCCCACTGCTTCCTGGAGGTCCCACCAGCTTGGGTAGCCCAGCGGACTGGCTTGAGTAGATCCCCAGTAGGAGTGAGACCAAGGAGACAGCTCTTAGAGCAAGGGAAGTGGTTGTTACAGACCAAGAGTGGGAGCATCCCTACCATTCACTGCTGCTGACCATGGCCCGTTCCTGGGCCCAGAGTTCTCTACAAAGGACAACTGCCAGTGCTTAGTGTAGGAGTTGGGCCTAAGCCTGGACTTGGAGACAGGCCTATATGTAGGAAATCCATGCAGCTGTGGGATATGTGTAAAGGTCAGGAGGTGGTCCCAAGACACCAAAATAGAGAAGTCCCAGTGGTGTTTCCTGAAGACTGGTTTTTCCTATTCCAGTTTGGGGTCACCTGGTGGACATCACTGCAGGGAGCTAGCTTTTGTCCCACCTCCATGGTGGCAGTCTGTCTTGTCCCAGACTTACCAGACACCTTTGCAAGGCTGGCCAGGCCACGACAAACATTGTTCACCAGCAGAACTCTGCCAGGGCACAGCTGGATGCTTCTCAGGAATAGCTCTACCACCTTCTCAAACTGACTCTCCTTTATGCAGCCTACAGAGAACAAACCTTGTTGCCTTATGTGTCCAGGGTCACCTTCCCTGTTACCAAGACCTCAGGCTGCTCACCCAACAAGGACAGCAGCCAAAGCACTGCACAGCCAGCCTCAGCTATTTCCACGTCCTTGGGGTGCGTGGTCAGCACCCAGGTGACCACGACCGAGAGCTTCTGCAAGGGCTCTTTGTCCACAGTGGCAGCTAGAATGAGGACAAGGGTGGGAGACACCATGCCAGGTGTGAACAGAGGTACCTGCTGCATGTGTACCCCTCCACACTGCTCTCCCACCAACAACAGCAGAGGACAGTCAAGTGGACGGACGTCCTCAGAGATGGAAACTGGGGCTTTCCAATGCCAGAGTCTACTGTAGTCATCAGCAGAGATGAGGGCTTTCTGCACTTGTGACGTTAACAGGATCTCTGCAGTTTTCTGGAGCTGCCATGGCTTGGAGCCCTCTCTCCTAGAGCAAAACAGCATCTAGAAGAGGGGGAAGGACAGGCCTCGGAACCCTCATCTTAAACCAAAGACCAGGATAGGGCATCAGGTTCTGGCTGACCTCTAAAGCCAGGGCTGCCTACTCACTGGACAGGCATTCTGAAGGCTTTCCTTTCTTATCTCACTTGTGTCTCACTGTGCCCATGTGCTAGGCTCTCAGAAGAGCCCCATAGGGGCCAGGGTTGCCCTCCTGTGCTTAAGGGATAAGATAGAGAGCTGTGGTTCTCAACCTGTAGGTTGTAACAGACTGGAAACTGCTGATATAGAGGCTCTGCTATGGTGGCTCTCAACCTTCCTAATACTGTGACCCTTTGATACAGTTCCTTGTGTTGTGGTGACCCCTAACCATAAAGTTATTTCATTGCTACTTTATAACTAATTGTGCTGGTGTTACAAATCATAATGTATATCTGTTTTCTAATGGTCTTAGACGACCTCTGTGAAAAGGTTGTTCAGCCCCCAAAGGGGTCGCGACTCACAGGTTGAGAGCCACAGCTTTAGCAGGTCTCATGCAGGGGGGTTTGTAAAGGGAGGGCCTCACCATCTATCAGGAGGGACCAGAGCAGGCTCAGGATAGCAAGGCAGATGTCCCTGTCCTCCTGGAAGTGGTCCAGGTGCTCTTGGGCAAGCGGAAACAACCCCTCCTCCTCCAGCTCTTCAGAGATCAACCCTATGGACAGCCACAAACACTTGGAGGAAAGATATCTAAAAAGCCTTTTCCCAGTGGGCTGATACAATCCCTAGCCTGGTCTATTTTATACCTACCTCTAATAAGCCTCTCACCCAAGTGGGCTTATTGTAGGTGAGAAGTCAAAGACCTGGAGTGGCTCAGTGCCTAACCTTGACCTGACCTGTTAACTACCCATTTGATTCTTGGCCACTGTCCTCAGCTTCCAAGTAGTGTCCATGGCTGCCCTTAAGAGCAGAGAACAGGCTGGGTGGTGGTGGCGCACGCCTTTAATCCCAGCACTCGGGAGGCAGAGGCAGGCAGATCTCTGTGAGATCGAGGCCAACCTGGTCTACAAGAGCTAGTTCCAAAGCTACAGAGAAGCCCTGTCTCGAAAAACCGAAAAAAAAAAAAAAAAAAGCAGAGAACAGTATGGCTATCCATCTTGAGAATGAGCTCCTCTCCTGCCCATCTCCCAAGGCCTCTGTTCTGTCTCTGGATTTTTAGAGTAGAAAGGAAGGACAGCACACTCACCTTGGCTGGAGATGATAGTGAGCAGGTTGTAAACCATGGTAATAAGCCTTTCAGAATCAGGGTGGCTCCTCAAGGCATTCATCAGGAAAGAGATGATAAAATGGTCCCTTGGGATCTCAGCTTCTGAGTCTTGTGCCAGTGCTGATGGGGCCAGACAAAGAATGTGGGTTAACTCCACAGTTGGGGCTCTAAGGTAGAGCCTAGTGGGTACAGCATCATCTCTTTGAATTAAAGAAACAGATCTGCCTATTATTTAGGCACTGGTCGGGTTTTTGTAAAGATGGGGGCCTTGCTCACCAACAAGCTTATAGCATCTAGTTCCAGTTCTGGCCTCCAAGACCTTGCTGGGTCCTTCCCAATGAATATTTTAGTATAAAGTATTTGTGGGCTTTTGCTTGGTGGTAGAGTGCTTACCTAGTATGCAAGAGGACCTGGATTTGATTACCCCCTCTTCCCTGAAAAAAGACACAATCTGTATGGTGGTTAGGCCCTCAGTATTAAGACTAGAAAGGTAAAGGGGTAACTAGATTTTTCTTCCTGAGTGCTGGGGGAGCTCAGCGGCAGAGGCTTCTACTAAGGACTTGAGTGCAGTGCTGCCCCCTGCTGGCAGTCACACCCTCCAAGCCTCTCCTGGCTAAGCCCACTAGACCACCCTGTCCAGCTCCTATGATAGAGCTGGGGAACAGTTGAGAGAGACGGGCTTATCCAGGGTCCCAGCAGGCTGGGTCAGGCCCCATGTAGACCCGGTGAATACAGACGTTAATTATGCCCTCTCTCACTCTGAGATGGAGTCACATAGGCACAGAAGGGAACAACAGACTGGAAAGGCAGATGCTGGGGATGAGTGGGAAGTTGGAAGAGCTGGTGAGGCAGAGGACCCAGGAGGGTGGGGCTTCTCCATCCAGTCTGGTGCCTACCTTGGCCCAGAACACGCAGCAGCAGAGAGCAGGTGCTGAGCAGAATGTCCAGGATCCTCTCGTGCTGCTTGATGATGCCGAGCACCTCCTCCACCAGCTCTGGGGGCCATGGCAAGCCTGTACAGCACACAGCACAGTGAGGCACAGGAGCAGCTTGGCTGTGTGACCCCGAGGCTGCTGGGAGCCCACTAGTGAATACAGAGGATCCATGAGGGTGAACACAAGGGCAGAGAAGGATGACCTGCCCATGTGTTCATGGCGCTCATGAAGCAGACCATCTGCCAAGGTCCACATCCTGTGCTGTCCAGGCTAACTTGGAGTTCCTGGGCTGTAGTGGTTCTCTTGCCTCAGCCTCTTGAGTGAAAGACCATAGGCACAATGACACCATGCCCAGCTCTGCCAAAGTATATACTTGGAGCAGCTTCATGAAGCAAGTCTTCTCAGCCCTCGCTTTCAGATAACAAAGCTGAGAGTCAATGATGAGCATTCAGCATTAAATGGCTGTATAAGGGGGCTGGAGAGATGGCTTAGAGGTTAAGAGCACTGGCTGCTCGTCCAGAGGTCCTGAGTTCAAGTCCCAGAAATCACATGGTGGCTCACAACTGTCTATAATGAGTTCCAGTATGTATATGCATAGTAAATTTTTAAAAAATGGCTGTGTAAACCCAGCCTGTGGCTATCACTGTCTTGAGACTTGGCTTATGAAAAGGATGTCAGATTCAGGAACACCTGTGCCCAGGAAATAGCTACAGGAAGTTCAGTCTGATGAGGCTGAGGAAGAGGCAGCTCTGGGGTGGTGGGTGAGGCCCACCATTGGGATTATAGCCCCTGTTATCCAGAAAGACAAACTGCCTTGTCCTGGGCTTTATCTCGGCTACAGTCTCACTATAAAAGGGACTCGGGAGAGTAATGGGGTCTGTTAACTCATTAGGAGTCACACATCAGCCTCCTTGTAACCTCTGCTGTCCTAACCACTCAAACAGATCTTTGGTGTCCTCTGGATGTGTTTTGTGGATGGACAGGTAGATGGAGGAATCGATAAGATGGGTGAGTGAACAGGTGGAAGGACGGAGGAAGGAAGGACGTGATGAACTAGCTGGAGGGAAGGGTGTGTGGATGATATACAAGTATGACATTAGAGCCGGAGGGACAGGAAAGCATGTCTGCAGACATTTAAAATTTCCCAAGAAGCTGAATACCCATCAGAGGTAATGCTGGGAAAGAGCTGTTCTCAAGCATTCTGGTAGGAAGGCAAGTTGGTGTGCTTGTGGAGGATGGTATGTAGCATTTACACTCTGATATCCAGAGGTACAAGCACGTGCAGCCACGTATGCCAAGCGACCAGTATGCCAGGTGATCAATCTTGCTGTTTATAAAAATGGAAAATGAGAAGTAACCAGATGCCCACTGTAGAGATGGTGGGACAGATGGATGAGTCTCTTCAACCAGGTGTGATGGTGCACACTTGTAGGTACTCTAGGGGCAGAGGCAGAAGGATCACAAGTTCAAGGACTTTTTGGACTACACAGTGAGTTTGAGACCAGCATGAGCAACTTAGTAAGACCCTTTCTTAAACTTTATTTTTATTTATTTATTTGTTTGTTTGTTTGTTTATTTATTTTGGTTTTTCGAGACAGGGTTTCTCTGTGGCTCTGGAGCCTGTCCTGGAACTAGCTCTTTTTTTTTTTTTTAAAGTTTATTTATTATGTATACAGCTCTCTGCCTGCATGTATCCCTGCAGGCCAGAAGAGGGCACCAAACTTCATTGCAGATGGTTGTGAGCCACCATGTGGTTGCTGGGAATTGAACTCAGGGCCTTTAGGAAGAACAAGCAGAGCTCTCAACCACTGAGCCATCTCTCCAGCCCTGGAACTAGCTCTTGTAGACCAGGCTGGTCTTGGAACTCACAGAGATTCGCTTGCCTCTGCCTCCCAAGTGCTGGGATTAAAGGCGTGCACCAACACCGCCCGGCTTAAACTTTAAAAACAAGCAACAACAACAAAAGCCCCCCAAAAGCTGGGGAAGTAGTTCAGCAGTGAAATAGAAACCAGCATTGTACAAGTCTCACTACAACCCCCAGAAGTGGTCCATCTTCT
Source organism: Ondatra zibethicus (assembly GCA_004026605.1). Taxonomy (NCBI): domain Eukaryota; kingdom Metazoa; phylum Chordata; class Mammalia; order Rodentia; family Cricetidae; genus Ondatra; species Ondatra zibethicus. The sequence continues at coordinate 29,612 of PVIU01005169.1, forward strand.
TTTTTTAAACAAGGCCTTTCTCCTATAGATCAAATTGTCCAGGTCTCAGACCTCATGCCTCAACCTTCCTAATGCTAGATGGATTTCCTGTTGACCTGTTGAAATTATGCAGAGAAGCCAGCCTCTCTCCTACCCTCCTCTGCTAGTAAGCATGGGATCAGGAAGAATTCCAGTGAGCAGCCTGAAATGAAAGGCTGGCAGCCCCACCTCCATCCACACTGCTCCATCTCCACCGCCCAGCCTTTCCCTGGAGCCTGGGGGGAGGTGCCTGCACCTTTACCTAGATCTTCCTCTGGCATTGTCAGAAGCTTATTAAGGGCCCTGAGCTGGACCTCTGGTCGGGTGGAGAAATTCTGCATGACATCTGCAGGAACAAGAGCATATAGGAAGCCTACTGAGGGCTGTGCCTGCTGTCATACACTCTGGCACATAGGAAGCCCACAGCCTGAGTGAGGGAGACACCCGGTGTCCAGGGGGTGGAATCAAAGGGCATAGGACTCTGGACAACATGGACACTGAACAGGTCTTAACCACAAGGGGGATATGTCCAGTGAGAGCAGGGGATGGAAGGGCGGGGAAAACACAGGCAGGGCTAGGCTGCTTAGAGCTAGGGAGGGTATACAGCGTGTACAGGGGAAGAACCTGGAAACTGACCACTCACTAATCATGCATAAGCAGTAGGTCTAGGACCAAGTTGTGGGAGACACTAAGCCTCTAAAACTAATGCCAAAGCCACAGCAGCTCCCAGCACTGTCCTGTGTCCCCACTGTCACCTAAGACGTTGGCCACGTTGCCTTCCAGTAGCACATCGGTGATGAAAATGGGAACCGCCTGCCGGTGCATGTTCAGAGCAACACAGGAGTTTCTGAAGGAGCTGCTCGTGAAGGTGATTTGGATCACATCCCTGGCAAAGGGACAGAGAATACAGGTGGCTTTCCATAGGAGCTTCCCTCTGCCTTGGGCTGTGGGTGACCCATAGTGGCAGATACTAAACAGCAGTCTTCCTGGTGGGTAGGGCTTCACTGTGTCTCATGTGTATCTAGTAACCACATTTATAGTTCCATTTATAGGAACCTGCTCTATTCTATGAAGTAAGAGGACTCTATCTGTGGAAGAGCCCTCAAGGATGGTCCTGGGTCCAGAACTTTGGCTTTATGCCCCTTTCTTGCTTAAAAACATGAACATCGGGTGGTGGTTGCACACGCCTTTAATCCCGGCACTCAGGAGGTAGAGGCAGGTGACTCTCTTGAGTTCTAGACCAGCCTGGTCTACAAAGGGAGTTCTAGGACAGCCAGGGTTGCACAGAGAAACCATGTCTTGAAAAAAAAAAGAAAGCAGAAGAAAATAATAAATATATATATAAATAATAAATATATATATATATAAATAATAAAACTGTCTCCAAAAACCAAGCCAAAACAATAACGAAAACATGACAGGTTTTCTGATTGACATTATTAGAACAGAAACTTCCTGGGCTCCTGAAAATGGTACGTGTCCTTGAAGTTGTTCTACACTCGGTGGAAAGTAGAGCTACTTGCATTCTTTTTTTTTTAGAAACATATTCAAGCCAGATGCACACACCTTAATTCCAGCAGTCAGGAAGCTGAGGCAGGAGGATCACTATGGATTCAAAGCTAGCCTGGACCACAGAGTGAGACCCAATTTAAAAAACAAAACCAAAAAACCCCAGCATATGCTCAAGATTAGTGGCTGCCAGGTACTTGAGGAATGTATGTGGACCAATCAGGACAGCTTTCCGTGTGTGAAGGTGGGAAGGTGCTCAGAGGTACACTGATAGACTAAAAGAAGACCCAGCCCTGGGCTCACTTGATGCCTAGTCGATCAGAGGGTTTGATGTGCAGCATTAAGGGCAGAAGCAAACAGAAGATCTCTGCACCGGGGACCTGCTTCTCCTCCATAGACTTCAGGATGGGCTTCAGGCTGCCTGGGTGATGGTGGATGCCCTTCCGCAGGTACATGGCTTCTGTGTCCTTCAAGGAAAAAGGACATCTGACTTGGACTTCTCTGAGCCATGAAGATGACTGCTGCTATCAGTGTTCCCTCACCAGGCTGAGCAAGAGCTGAGACAGGGGCCTGGGGAAAGTGAGCATCCTATAGCCTACATGGAACAGAGAGAAAGTCAGGGCAGTGCGGTAAGAAGAATGAGGGCAGGTGGCTGCTCCACAAGACACTTACATTCAGGAAGGAGCAAGTAGCCATGTCTAGAATGATGCAGCCCAGGGACCAGATGTCAGATTTGCAGGTGAAGGAGAATTTGAGAGCTTCAGGAGCCATCCAGGACTTATGGCAGGGGTCTGTGGGCAAGATCAAGGTGGAAGAACCACTGAGTCCCATGTTCCCTGGGGACAGGGAAACAGCAGCGCAAACTTGCCTCAGCACTACCACTCCCCTTTTGGGTGTTTTGAGAGAGGATCACCTGTATCCCATATTGGTCTTCAACTCCCGATCCCTCTGCCTCCCAGTGCCGAGATTTCAGGCTTGCTCCACCACACTCAGCTACACTGTTCCCATTTTAGTATTCCTTTGCAAGGGCTTACGTCAGGAACCCTTCAGTCGCCCCGAGATGAGAATTGCAAGCTGTAGCAGTGAGCCCACTGTTGGGACCGACCTTAACCTCACCAGGGAGGCTTGTCCATTTGGGTGGTATCTAGCAGGCTGGCCCGAGTGGCAGCAAGCAAGCGATGGGAGAGACATATTCCAGAAAAACTAAAGTGTGGCCCTCTTTGAACAGCTTATCCCTTCTAAATGTCAGCACCTCAGGGCAAAGTTCTGGCTGCCCTGCTGTATTCCTAAACCTGAGCCCTGCAGAAAGAACCAAAAGTACAGGACCCTTTCCCTGTTCTATCAACATACCTGGACTCAGGTAGTCACTTCATTTCCCAGTCAAACAGCAAAGGCCAGACTCCAAGGACACACACCATTGACACCACCAAACCACCCTTCCATGTGCCCACCTAATCATCAATCCACGCATCCGTCTGCCCGTTCATCCACTCACTCACCCATACTCTGTGTGCCAAGGACAACCTCTGCCACCACAGGACTCTGAATTCTCTTCTAGGGTTGCTCTGTCTATCTGGGGCAGCTGTTAACACCCCTTTTACCCTACCATCTTTTCATCCCCTGGGCTATTTTGGGCCTCTGTGGACCAGAGGACTTCTGTGCCACTAAATGTAGCTTCTGTCCTTCTTGGATGCTCTCTTCCCCACAAGAATCAACATCTTTAGAGGACCACAACCATTGCTCTGCTTCTGAGGGCTCCTGTGTTCTTTGGGCCCTGCACCTTACCCACAGCAGCATGTCTACTGTGTTATGCCCTAGGTAGGAGGTCTCTGGGCCTTCTGAGCCAAAAAGCCCAGACCCAAGAGTAGCCATTGCGCTCTGGATGCCAAGAGCTACCACCTCCCTTGCCACTCATTCCTAGACACCCCCTCCCCCAGCCACCTTCTTCTGCTCGGACATTCCACTTGGCTTCATGTGTCATCAGTGCCTGGGAGCTCAAGTCCTGCAGTTTGCAGTAGCTGTCGTTGACAAGGGCGATGTTGGAAGGCTTCAGGTTCCTGCAACCAAAAGTAGGGACCCCTGGTGCCATGTAGCAGCCTGGCTAGCACATACCTGGGCCTTAAGCCTGCTCTCCCAAACCAGGTCCAGCCCTTTTCACTCTTCAAGAAAATGCCATGCTCAGCACACATATTAAGTAATTGTTTCTTATGACTTCTATTCAGTTTCTATACATTAGGGAAGACCCCTTCTCCACTGAAAGTACAAGCACTGAGGCCCCTTATTAGAGAAGGTACCCATTATTCTGTCCAGCCGGTGACATTAACATGGGCACCCATTCACTTTGCACATACGGCCCGTGTTGGTGGAAGCTACTTCCCAGATCTTCCCATAGTAGATATTGGGCCTGAAGCCGGTGCAGGGGTCAAAGGATAGGCCTGGTTTGCCCCGACTCATACTGGCCTGTCCAGAGGCCGTACTACTGCAGGCAGCCTCACCTCTCTTCGCTGGCATCTTATCTCTGTTTCCTTGCCCTTTAGAACCACCCCGCCCGGCCCCCACACTCTCATAGCCCTGTGACTTTGGGGTGAGTCAGGCACTCAGACGCTTCATGGGGAGGTGCCCTGTTCTCTCAGACAAGAGGAAGGGGAGTTCAAAGAAGATGCCCCATCCTGCTCAGATCTGGCCCCCTGGCCTTGGCATCTGATCCTGGGAGTTTTGGACAGTCCCCATCGTCACCTGTGAATGATGTTCAGCTGGTGCAGGTACTCAATGGCATCCAGCAACTGGCTCAGCATGGTGTGCATCCACTGAGGAAGAAGCAGGGGACGCAGTGTTGGAAGGGGCCTGGGACCTCCCTAAGGGGCAGTCTCGGCAGAGCTGGGTGCATATGATCATACAGGCAGTGGGGCAGTGACATGCTGGAGATGCTGGGTGCCCTGGGGCCGCCAGTGGCCACTCTGTGGAATGTGGCCCCTGTTGGGTACCGCAGATGCTAAAGCCTGCATGCAGTGCCTGTCAGAGCTTGCACTTTATGCTGTCAGAGTGAAAAGAGCCTGTGAGAACACCATGGGAGTAACAAAATGTACCCAGTGCCCAGGGCTGCCGTTTTCAAACAATGTACCTAGGTCTCCTGAGTCCCACATTAGAGTCCAGAGACACCCTGAGGTGCCAGAGACTGGCTGGGTAGCAGGAGGCCCACATCCTCCCACTGTGGCCCCTACCCTGATAGAGGAACTCACTTAATGGTTCTGTGAACATTTCTGTTTCCCAGATTTCTACCAATGTCAAAGGTGCAAGCCCACCCCAGAGCCTGCCCCGAGGTACGATAAATGAAATGAGCTACACGCCTCCTCTGAGCCTCTCGGGGAGATGGCGTCTGGCCCACAGGTGCACAGAAGGTCTCAGAGGGAAGCATGCTCAGATCATCTCTGGAGGGTACTAGGCCCAAAGGTAAAAGTGAAAGCTTATAAGGTTCTAGAAGAAAACCAAGGAAAGCCCTGTGACCTGTGACCAAAAGGTCCTGACTGCAGGGAGGACATCCATCAACTGGCCTCCATTACACCAAGAACTGCCTATCACAAGGCGGTTGGTATCAAACAAGTGAACTGGCAAGCCCCACACTGGGTAAAGATATATGTCACTGATATATACCATATGTAAAGAATGTCTACAAATCAAGAAAAAAATGTGAATGGGCAGAGGAGTTAAATGTGCAGAGAAGAAGAACTCTGAGTGGCCAAAACTGTTGCTGGAGGCCTGTAATTCCAGAACTGAGGAGGTGGAGGCAGGGGTGTCAGTTCCAGATCATCCTTAACTAGTGAGTTCATGGTCACCTCAAAAAATAAAGCAAAACAAAAAAAACACAACTAACAAACAAAAGCACATATCTAAAATGTGTTTTCCAGGTCTAATGATAGGAAGGTGCAAATTAAAGTCATAACAAAATGTCACTACCCCCTGAACTCTTGACAGGGAAAACACAGGCCCATGATAACTGACCAGAGGACCAAATGGAAGGGGAAGCCTCTTTGCTTCTGGGGAAGGTAAACCCTGACCAACTAGCCTCTGCTGGAATGCTTACTGAAGCCACATCTTCTACTGTCCGGTCCAGCAACCCAGTCCCGGATGATTAGGCAAGAAACTGGCCCTTCCTCAATGCTCCTGGCAGCCTTACTCTACAGCCCTGACTGGGGGTGACCAAAGGCTCATCAGTGCAGGAGAGGCAGACCCACTGAGCACTGCCTTGCCGTGAACAAAGGTGTCTAGCTGACCACAGGGAGAAGCAAGTCATGGCTACACCTGAAAGGCATAGGACTGAGTGGACAACATGTATTCAGATTCGAGCCACACACTGAACTCACCTCGATGAACTCTAGGAAGTGCATTAAAGTCTCTGGAAGCAGAACCCCATCAGTTGCTTCTGCCTTGCAACTTTCTGGGTCCTAAGGATGTCTAAGCCTTAGCACAGGGCTGCTGGTGGTGTGTGCACACTTGCAGTGCATCAAGATATGCAACTGAGATACGTGCATATCGTGGTGTAATGCCTCCGTACATGGAAGAGAAACCTAAGGCCAGACACTTCGGCTCCTCTGTCTCCTACTGCAGGAGCTTCTAGGTGGCCACCAGATTTGGTGGCTCAGAGTGTCTCTTACCTCAGAGTCAATAGTCTCTTTTTTCTTTCTCTTATTCTCCATGACATTCTGGAAGGTTCCTTGGGTGTTATAGTCCATCACCAGGCAGAGGAACAGAGAGGAGATCTGTCAGAACACAAGGCCCCTTAACCAACTGCCCAAAGCCTGGGTCTGGGGGCTGTGTAGGACCCCTTACTCCAGGGCATCTTCCAATGGCCACCATCTGTGGTGGCAATGAATGGTAGTACTGCCTAGTGGGGCCCCCTTACTCTCTTGTGCCCATTCCTGTGCCAAACCACAGCAGGCCCTGTTGGCCTTTCCTGAGAGTTGTGGTTGTTCCTGGCCTCTGCGCATGCAGAGCCCTTTGTGGAACTATCCTTACTCCTTGATTGTTGAACAGTTCCTCTCTTAAGACTCTGGGAGCTCCTCTGAGGAGCCCACCCTGCACAGGGCCAGTGGCCAGCTCTGTTTCCTCCAATGAAACGTCCTCTCTGAAAGCGTCAGGGTGCTTGGGAAACTCCGAAGGGTGCGTGCAGTGAGTGCCCTCCCTAGCCCCTAGTTGTCAACCCAGCAGGGAAACTGATGTGGAGATGGGACAGAGTGGAGGCCCCTCAGTCCCCTCTGACCCCTCTGGAGGTGGGCTTTAGGAAAGCCCTACTCATTACTGAGACAAGAAGTCCTTTGCCAATATGGGAAGCCCCGCTCAGGATCCACTAACTGTGAGGCGCGGGGGCTTCAGACTCCATCATGAACTGAGAATAGTGTTCCCACCCTGCTCTCCTATTTAGTAACTGTTCTGGAGCCATGGGAGTAAGGAGTCCACAGCGTTGGGACAATTGAGGGAGGGGACAGAAGAGCAACTTCCTAGTATCAGCCCCTTTCACAGAAGCCAAAACCCCACCATTAAAGATGCAGTCTGGAGCCTAGCACCTGACCTCCTGCTTTAGCTGACTTCTACCCGAAGCACCCAGAAGTGGTTGTTCTTAGCCTCAGTTTCCCACTGTGTGAAAGGGGCTGACAGGGCTCCTGTGATGAGGCTGTTAGGGGAGCATCTGAGATCACACACAGGACCCAGGCGATGCCGGCCTCTCAGTGTTCCGTGCTGTCAGCAGCTGGGCTGTAGGTGCTCCAACCCACCTCATTATTCCACATGATGAACATCTCATGGTACAGAGAGATGTTGGGGTGCTGGAGCTTCAGCAGGGGCATCAGCTGTACAGAGAGGGAACAGAGTGTCTCAGTCAGTACTGCTCTGCTACATGTTCCAACCAAGAGGTGGGCCACCGGCTCCGGGTGGGGCGTGATGTGTGTGCAAGAAAGGTGTGCAGCCTGTTGGAGAGAGGCCAGGAGGCTGGTGTGGGACTCCAGAATGGGTGCCAGGAGAGGAGAGAGCCAGGCTGGGAGGGGAAGGTACTGCACAAAGTCACAGTGAGAAAAGTACTTAGCAAACAAACCCAGTCAGGCAGCAGAAATGGCCTCCTGGAGTCTATAGCCAGATGGGCAATAGTTTTGCCTGGAAGCTGGGTGGGAAAGCACCCAGCCTTGTAGACATGACTGGGAATGGACAACATGTCCGTGTGATGGTGGACCCTCTCATGCTCTTTCCACATGTCAGAATGTTAGTAGGTCCTTCCCTGCCCCAGTGATGCTGTGTATGACACAAGAGATGTTGACTGGCAGCGTGCAGGGACAGGCAACTCCAGAAGGAAACCAACCAGCAAGTGACCATCATGGAGGAGGAGACGCATCTCACCTCGGGTGAGATTTCTAGAAAGGCCCAAAGAAACTGCTCATAGCCGCTGTCTATGAAGCTTGAAACTGCAACCATCTGTGGCTGTGAGGGTAACTTACAGCCCACCATCCTCCCACCCTTCCCTGACCCTTCCTTCTTTTGTGCCTCGCATATTTGAGGCTGGTGCTTTACCACAGCCACATCTTAGCCTTGAATCTGAGCCTCACATGCAGTCCACGCTACCCTCAAACTCAAGACCCATTCAATGCCAGGACTGGGTGTGCACTGGCACAATCAGCTAACAGACTGGTTTACATTTCCTTTGTAAATATTTTCTCTGCGTGCCTCCAAAGTTTGTACTGTTCTTCTTTTATAAGTAGAAGAAAAAAAAATTCCCTTTCAGTGCTGGCAATAGAACCCAGGGTTCTGAGCAATTGATGCACAAACCCCACCACTGAACTACAGTCCCAAAACTGAAGAAAGATATCTTCAGAAACTGTGAGATGACTCAGTGAGAGAAGGCACAAGGAAAGAACCAACCCCCCAAAGATGTCCTCTGAACTCCTCAAGTGTGCTATGAGTCATGCATATGCACACGCACATACACACTGAACAAATGTAAAGAAAACAAGAACACTTTTTTTTCCCAGACATAGTTTCTTTGTGTAGCCTTGGTTGTCCTGGAACTAGCTCTGTAGACCAGGTTGGCCTTGAACTCAGAGATCTTCCTGTTACTGCCTCCTGAGTGCTGGGATTAAAGGTGTGTGGCACCACCGTTCAACAAGATTTTTTTAAAAAGATAGTTAAAGTGCTTACTTTGAAAACTTGACAATCAAGCCAGGTGTGGTGGCACATGATTTTAATCCCAGCACTCAGGAGGAAGCAGAGGCAGGTGGATCTCTGTGAGTTTGAGGCCAGTTTGAGGTATACATGGTGAGTTCCAGGACAGCCACAACTACATAATGAGATCCTGTCTTGAAAACAAAACAACAACAAAAAAAGAAACAAAAAAGAAAACATGACGATCTAAGTCCAACCCTAAGAACCCATGTGAAGGTGGGAAGAGAGAAGTGACTGCACAGAGTTGTCCTCTGACCCCCACACAGAAAACTGTGCAATGTGCTTTCTGTCCCCCTCCAGCAATAATAAATAAATAAATAAAATTGAAAAAGATGGTTAGTGGCAGAGTAGCCATTAAGGCACAGATTCCCAAGTGGCAATTAAGAAGTGGATGTCCTGAGCACGAACCCCCTTTATGACACTGCAGGCTTCCCTTTACCCTGTCACTCAGGAAGTGGGCACACAATGTGGTTCCTATATTTGCTGAGTCCTGATCCTCTCAAAGGAACCACTCATTATTACCTCCTCCAGGGCCTCATTGGCGTGGTGCTCATCAATACACTCCACCTGGAGGGCATAGGAAGATAAGCTCTATTAGTAAATGTGTAGTGAACAGTGGCTGCTACTTATCATCACTGCTGTCCCGATCACTATCACTGCCATTATCACAACTATCAGCACCACCCCCTCACCTCCAATACCACCATGTCACACCTACTACCACCACCTTCATCACCATCTCCACTACCACCAGCTCTCCCACTTTTACCTTTGTCTTCACCTCTTCCACCACCACATCAACCGCCAGTTCCACCACTAGTATCATCATTGTCACCACTGCCGTTTATAGGAAAGTTAGCCAAACATAGTAAAAATCTTTCACTGGGCATGGTGGCGTGCGCTTATAATCTTAGTGCTTAGTAGGCAGAGGCAGGAGGTCTCTGTGAGCTTGAGGCCTCCCTGGCCTTATAAGAAAAACTTAGTCCAATCCTGCCTCAAAACCAAACCAAACCACTTATTCTAAAATAATGTAAAGAACAAATTGAACCAGTGATGTTGGGGACAGGATTTAGCTTAGTGGTATAGTTCCGTATGCTTTTAATCCCAGGACTCTAGAGGAAGAGGCAGGCAGATCTCTGTGAATTTGAGGCCAGCCTGGTCTACACAATGAGTTCCAGGACAGCCAGGGCTACATAGAAAGGTCCTCAAACAAAGCAAAGCAAAGCAAACAAACTGAACCAGTAAAATCTTTCAATGGTTCCTGAAGTCCTACTCCATGGATTTTTTTCCTAAGGAAGTTATATGTGTCAAGAGAGGAGACCCTATAAAAATCTCTAAAGATGTTTATCACAGTTGTTTATACTGCGGAAACACAAATCTAGCTAAAACCATCTGAGAGGACAGGCTGAGCCAACTACAGCACTGAAGCAGCACTAGCTGGGAGGAGACACAGCTATCAGATAGGAGAGGAGGAAGCCGTGGTGACTGTGTGAGACAGCGTCAATATACGAGATGTTATCAACCTCCATCTCAACCTCCGTACCCTTCTTACAAACACACAAGAGACCGGAAAGACACACAGACTCCTGCCTATAACTCCTCACCTGATTTCTATTTAGAAAAACCAGGTGGCTAGTTTTGCTTGTGTTTGTTTGCTGAGACAAGGTTTTCTGTGCAGCCCAAGCTGACCTTGAACTCCAGCTCTAAGTAGTCTTCCTATATAGTATATAGTGTGCATCAAACCTGATGTGGCTAGCTTTAAAAAAAGCAACAACAACAAAACAAAACTCTTTTAATTGCCCAGAAGACAGGCAGCCACTTAGGCCACTGGCCTGTGAGACAAGGCAGCTGATCCCACAGCTAGCTAGCAATAAGGTACATGAACGCCCCAGCCCCCGCCCTCCGGGGCTGAAGCTGTTGGGAGACCTGGCAGAATATGGTCAGGCCCCAATCCCTTGTCATCACCCCAGAGGAAGGTGTACAAGGGACTTATACAGCAGCCACTCCTCTCTAGGGCTCTCCTGTGGGTCTACATCCCATCCCAGCTGTGCTAGTTCTGTGCCTTTGCTCAGTCTCTGTGACCCCCACCCCCACTTTCGGTCAGATCAATGGTTCTGTACTAAGTAGTACCGTGTTACTGCTTATCAAATTCAAATGCTCTCAGAAGCTGCAACCCTGGTGAGGATGGACTCCTGACAGGGTTGATGGGTCCAGTGAGATGACAGCAGGCATGCAGACAAGCATTGGGGTTAGCAGAGTCAAACAGTGTCTCTCCTCACCAAAGTGTGTGTGGGGGGGAGGGCGGGGGGCGGGGGACGACAAAGAGGGAACTGCAGGAAGTCTCAGGGTACAGCCTACCCCACCAGGCTTCCAGGGCATCATGGACATCGGAGAGGCCTCTCTAACCTGGGATGGTGAGCTTGGAACTGGAAGAGCCACGGTTACAGAACCGTACCCCATGGCTCACATAGCTCTGTTCCTTACCTGCTTTATCACATACTTGCTGTCAGTTTCCGCTTCTGTTTCCACCACTACCAGGTTCACTCCTAAGGCCCCGGGACTGAGCTCTTGCAAAATCTACCCTCGAGGAGAGAGAGACTTTGAGGAAGTGCACAGTGCTCTGTGTTTTCCCACAGGTGCTGACTGCACACTGGGCCCACCAGAGCAAGCATCTTCTCTCAATTTTGCTGTGGAGGAAATGGCCTCAGGTGACTGGGAAACCCTCCACAGTGGTGCAGCCAATACAACCTCCCTGGAAACCCATTCTGGAGCGCTTATTTTACAGCCTCATGACCCTCTCCCAGCCTGACAGTAAGAGCAAGCTGCCCTGGGACAAGGGGTTTAGCGGTTCTAAACCACAGTGACACCATCTTCCAGCACCTCTCTCCAAAGAGAGCATCCCAACAAGGCTCTGTGTGTCACAGCCACCCTCGGGGCTCAGCACTGCTGTGCTAGCTCCCTGAGAGATACTGAGGCCCAGGGAGCAAGGTTCTTGCCTGAGTATAGCACTCTGGGGTCTGAGCCAGAGCTTGTGATCGAAGCCACACCCTCAGAGCTGGCCTGCAAGGTCAGGGCTGTAGGATAGAGGGTGGCTGAGATCTCTGAGTGCTGAGACCAGTTATCAGGGTGGGGGAAGGGGACAAGATACCTAGAGGCAGTGCTGGAAGGACAGAATCAGGGAGTCCTGGGAGAGCTGACCACAACCTCAAAACTATGTTATTATTTTTAATATTTTTGCTTTAAAAGTTCCTGTTCGACTAATACCTGTAAACCTTCTCAGAGAATCCTGCAAAAGGGAGGAAAATCTAACCCACGAAAGCGAAGCTTTTATTGGCTGATTCTAACATTTAATGAGGGTGACATGGGAGGGGGGAGGGCAGTTTTTGTGTTTTTGGTTTTTCAAGACAGCGTTTCTCTGTAACTTTGGAGCCTGCCTACAACTAGCTCTTGTAGACCAGGCTGGCCTCGAACTCACAGAGAAAAAAGGGCAGTTTAAAAAAAACATCCATTCAGGTTTTTGTTCCTAGTGTTCTGTCCCCAGACCCAAGCACAGACACACGGGGGTAAGGGCACACGCATCATTCTCCAACCAGAGGTCAGACTGGGGGTTGGTGGTCATTTTAGAGAGGGAAACTGAGGCCCTGGGAGGCGAAGGGCTCGGAGAAAGGCACTTGCGGGATTATGGGGTCAGATTGTGATAGAGGCTGGTCCTCGGACCTGTCCCCCACTGCCCACGGGCCCTGGGCAGCACCTGATACTTTTCCATGGTATCTTGAGGAGACACTCTGCCTCACTTCACTCTGCTGAGTACAGGGAAGACAGTAGACCCTCGAGCCAGGGCGGTAGACAGACCCTCAACTGAGCATGCTCAGTAGTGACTACCCCGTCTGCCCACCCAACCCCCCCCACCGTCTGACTTCGCCGACCCGGGGCGCGTCTGCCTAGGCCTTAGGCTCGCACGCGGCGTCCTCGTACTCCGCCCCTTAAAGAAGAAGCCGTAGAGCATAGGGCTACACGGACCGGACGAAAGGCGGGGTCCGGTGTGTTGGGTCGGGTGGAGGGCGGGGCATGCACTGTAACGACAACGGTAGGCGGGGCCTCAAGGTCCAGGGGCAGGAGCTGTGGGGGGCGGGAGCTGTGGGTGGCAGGAAGTCTACTGCGTGGCCGGGGACTGCTGGATGGTGAGGGTGCGATGTGGGCGGGGCCTCAGATTCTAGGAGAGATAGGGCTGGGATGGCCCGCAGGGGCTATAAGGGGCGGGGCCTGGAGCAGAGGGGGCGGGACCTATGAGTGAAGGGCGTGCGTAGGGGGCGGGGCATCTCTTGAAGGGCGGAGCACCGACGGGCGGCCTCTCGAGCGTGGCGGGCGGGGTCTGGAGCGTGAGGGCGCGCGGCAGGCGCGGCCCCTTTAAGGCTTGGCCTACGTGGCAGCAGCTAGAGCCGCCGCGGCGCAGCGAGGCCGGCCGCCGGGCACTTCCTGTGGAGGCCGAAGCAGGCGCGAGCGCAGAGGACCCGCCAGCTGAGCCCGCTGCCGCCGCCGCCATGGGCCAGAACGACCTGATGGGTACGGCCGAGGACTTCGCCGACCAGGTGCGACCCGCCCCACAGCCCTCCGGCCCTCACGGCCCCACGGACGCTCGCCCTCGCCTTCGCCGTCCTGCCCAGCTCCACGGAGAGATCCGCGGGCGTCTGGGCGGGGGTCGGCAGGGAGACTCCCAGGGCCCGCGGTGCTCCGCTCTGCCCTCTGCACCGCGGCAGCCCCTTGGGGACGTCTGGGGATGGGGATATCCAGTGTGCACTCCGCTGCCCACCGTCGGGGACCATGCTGCCCCTCCCTCTTGGCGTGGACTCTGCCCTGGTAGTCCGGCCTGGGTCCACGACATCGGAGGAGAGGAGCCTACCCCTCGGCTCTCCTTCCCTAGTGTACAGGTGACGAGCGAACCACAGGGAAGGCCTGGGACGAGCCTGGGCCCCAGCGACTAGCCCGGCAGGATTAGAGCCCGAAAGAGGCGCAGGTAGCACCCACTTTTTAAAATTAAGTTCGACAGGAATGGGGTGGGAGTTGTGTAGGTGTGAGCCTTTGACTTCTGAAATTGCCCCGCTAGGTCTGCGAAGTAATAATGGAGCCTGAACTAGCACTGTAGGCTGAGTGGTGCCGGGCCCACCCGCCAGCCTGTTCTGGTTCACTTAGTGTGTTCGTGGCTATCGGTGATCCGAAGAAGCATTTTGTGGCCTAGACTACTGGAAGGCTTGAGTGTGTTGTGTGCATCTTCAAATGAGCTATGGGTCAAATAAGTTCCTCTACTCCTTTTGAGGGGAGTTTTCTCTCATGTTCTCATTCGGTTCTGCTGAACTACTTTGGTGTGAGCTGATTTTTTTTTAAGTCATTTTCACCCCCCTTTGGAAAAGTTGGTTTTTTTTTTTTTTTTTAAGGTCATGATTTAGCACTAAAGACATAAAACCTTAAAATTGTATTCATCACAAAGACACCAAAGCTCTCAAGGGCCAAGGTGTTCCTCACGTGCTGGGTTTCATTGACATAATTGTCAGTGACCCATTTTAATCTCCCTGAGTAGCAGCTCTCTAAGAAGATGGCTTCATAGCCAGGGACGTTTGTGAGCTGCTCACCTCACAATCTTCTGCTGGAAAACACTCCATTTTGCAAGTGGATTTCACAACCTGACCCAGATAGAATATCCCCAAGCAGCTGCCAACTATCGAATGATAGGTTTCAACTAGAGGAAAAGCTCATCTTTTATGAAGTCCTCCATGAATTTTGTTTCGATTTAAGCGAATGGAGCCAAAATTTGGGACTGGGCACACTTTTATGGGGAACACAGTGTCCGCCTCTACTCAGTGTTTAGTTGAGGCTCTTGAACTTGGCAGTGGCCACCACCCCAGGAAGAAACTCTCTGGGTCTCCTACCACAAGCCTGGTGTCCAGGGCAGCTTACATCCCGGGCCTGGAGTTGTCTTTGAGCCACACACCAGTGTGACGATGCCAGCACTTCAGATGGCCTGTTGCTTAAAACCAGAATTCCCAGTGAAGGTTCCTGCTTGCAGGGATTAACCTCAGAACTCACCTGGAAGATAGCAAAGGACACCACAGGAGTGTCTGTGAGGCTGCTGGGAGATGTGACTCCTGCTCTTCTGAACCAGTGTCAGGACCTGTGTCGCCAGGGAGTCTTCCACAGTGATGCCGTCCTGTGGCCTCAGTGTGACCAGTTCTGGGAGATTTTTGTGTTGAATATTCACCTGTAACATTGAGGAAGGTGCTGCTAGTCTGTTCAGCTTTCTAATGAGAGGATCGAATGTGTTAGGAATCGGGTATTACCTCTAAGGTGTTGCCAGACGGTGTCACACGTCCGTGTTGTCTCGCCTTGTCTTTAGAAGCAAAAGTAGAACTGACTTTGCATAAACAGATTTGCCCAGAAAATCAAGGCTTCTCATCTGAAACCTGGAAAAGTGTTTCTTCTGATAGTGATGACAACACTGAGCCATTAACTGGGCATCCCTGCCTTCGTGGGGGGCTGGCCATCAAGGCTCCATCTTCCTAGGACCACAGAGAGGTTTGTCATGATCTGCACAGTCCTGGTCTTGTTACCCAGAGGTCAGCTTCCCTCTTTGTTGGTAGAACTCAGCCTTTCCTTTTGGTTTGGTGGAGGCTGGGCCCTGCAGGCAGGCTCCTGTGAGCTGCATCTCTGCCCTGGCATCAAGCTCCTTGCCCTTGGCAGCTAGGGAACGTGTCCTCTTGCTCCCAGGAAGCCAGACCCTGAAGAGTGCTGAGTCTAGGAGGTAGGCCTTCAGAAGCCATCAGAACCCAGGTGGGAAAGAGCCAGGAACTCAAAATCAGACCTATGTCCTGTGGCTGCTGCTTGATTCAAGGTAGGCAGATTGTAGCTTCCAAGTGAATTCACACCAGGAACATTAGTGCTTAATGGATTCTGCCTGATGGCTGTTACCAGGGTGATAGGAAGGCTACAGGGGCCTTACTTTCCCAATGTGGACTTTGGTGTGTTGACTTGTCCTTAAGAGTGGCAGAACTAGACCAAGGAGCTGGTTGGGCCTTTGTTGAAGTGCCAGAGTGGGCCTGATGAGGTTCCTTGCACCTCATGTACTCACTGACTTGTGATTAACACCATATGGCGTGGGTAGGGCCTGATGTTGGGGTGGGGTCGGGGGCTGAGCCTCTTATTTCCCAGTGCTTTGTCTTCTTGTACCTCTGAGACCTTTAAGGATTGGGGGAGCTGACTCACGGCTCTGCTTGCTGGTCTTGACTGGAGGTTAAACAGTGCCCCCTTCTGGGAAAGTGAAGTAGAGCCATGGGAGGCTGGTCAGTGCCTGGAAGATGAGGCCCAGTCCTTACTGTCTATGCCCTCTTTTAACTGCTCTAGTTTATAGAAAAGGAAGGTGGTCTTGCAGCCTTTCTGCCTATGGTGTATTGGATACCTGTAACGGTGCTTGGGGATATTTTCTGGAGGTCCCAGAGTCCAGGGGAGGCCCCAAACTGTTGAGCTGATCTTGCCTGCCTGTTGCTGTTCTCAGCTCCTGAGCTCCTGGGTCTTTTGAACAGAGTTCACCGAGGCAAAAATCTAACGTGACATTTCCTTAAAGTTCTCCCAAACCGAGGGCAGCAGCACTCACTGTTATCCTGACCTGTTTCCTGGGTCCTATCTCAGGACAGATAGGATTATATCCTAAATCCCCTCGGTCCTCGCCCTGAGGCAGCTTTAACCTTCCTCATTTTTTATTTTACTTTTGTTTTTGCATGTGTATGAGTGTTTTGCCCGAGTGTGCCTGATGCCCAAAGAAGGCTATATGAGGGTATTGGATCCCCAGGAATTGGAGTTACAGATGAATGGTTGTAAGCTTCCATGTGGTTACTGAAACCAAACTTGGGCCCTCTGAGCTTTTCATTACTGAGCCTTTTCTCCAGCCCATCTTCTAGTTTCTTATGCTAGCCGGTTGCTTCACTGCCTGTGAGCACATCCATCTTGTTTGCAAAGCTCATGAGAAGCCTATTTATCAAGGTGGGTTGATTTGTCTGCCTTTCTTCCCACAAGCTTTCCTCATCAGCGCCCACCACTGGCTTTTCCAGGCTCTGCAGTGAGGACTGGGGTTATGAGTTTCTTTGCTCTTGGTATTCATGGCCAGTGCGAGCTGGGACACTGGCAGGGCCTGCAAGCACAGAAGTGATGTGGCTGTGGGAACAGCAGCGTGATGGGAGCCAGGAGCTGTGAACAACACGCATGTGCAGGGGCTGTCTATCTTTGTTGTTAAACTCGGCTTTTCTTCTGTGTTCAGATGCACATCAAAGGAAGGCTGTTGACTGGTGCCCTGTGCCCACCTGACAGAGGCTTGTCTTTGGAAAGCAGAGCCCAGCAGATGTGCTTAGTTCAGCACATATTACCTGCAGTTCTGCACTTTCCCCCAGAAGCAAATCACTGCCGTGGTCTCCCAACCATGCTGGCGTGGAAAGGTGTGACTTGTCCCTCCCTCCATTACTGTCTTCTACTCTTTAATCCTCTTGACCCAGACACTCCAATTAAGAGGAGCAGACTCTTCGGGACGTTTTAACTATATGTAGTGGATGGTGCTGGATTGTGTTTGTAGCAGTTGAGCATCTGTGGTGAGGTTCTTGAGGGAGGAGCAGGGCTGGGCTGGCTCACTCAGTGAGTGCAGCATCATTGTAATTGTGTTGGGGAACAGTTCTCATTTGGAAGCAAGTCAGAACACCTCCAGTGTCTGTTGCTGCCTAAGAGTCTACACCTCCTGTGGTCTGCACAGCTTCCGTTAGGTGCCTCACAACATGAGGGTCATTTCTCAGGAATGTGCTGAGATCCATGGTGGTGGTCTTTACCTTTTTCATAGAATATTGGTGATTGCTTCACTGCTGGCTACTTCTAGAACACAAGGGCCATGAGGCAGAAACTGGAAGGGTAAGTGGTGTCACATGTCCCCTCGCCTAACAGGATGTAGTATGTGTGTTCTCTACTAGGGCCCTAAAACTCAAGCACATTTGGAACTTCTCTTCCAGTATTTATTTGTATTTATTGTGAGATTGGGCCCCTATGTTGTCAAACGTGGTCTTGAAATACTAGGCTCAAGTTAAGTAATCCTCCTGCCTCAGCCTCCCTAGAAGCTGACCTCACAGGCTTTGTGTTTTCATACCTGGTTACTTTTCCTGTTTTAAAGCACATCTTCTCTTTTTATTCTTACAGATTTTCCACTCTACAAATTGGGAAGGAATCTTAGCAGCCAGTAATTGTGTGGTCCTTACTGTTGAAGGGTAGCAACCCTACCCTATCCAGCAGAATGCCTGGAGCACATTGCAGGCCGGGGTCAGAAAAGATCGGTTGGACAGGGTGAAAACAGTGTCCTGAGTGCCTGTGCTCAGACTCCCAGAGCTGCTGACTGGTCTCTGTTGTGCCATCAGCGTGGCTTCTGCCTTCTTCAGTAGGGCTGAGTAAGCACCTGCAGATACATGCACATCAGGGGCACAGGCTGTGTGTCTAAAGGATGTGGGCATCAGTACTGTGACTTTGCTGTTCCTTCTCCCAGGTGGAGCTTGTCTGCACTGCTGACCAGGCCAGGCCTGGGCAGCCCATTCATGGGCTGAAGGCTGATCTGACCATCCAGGACTTTGGAGCAGCTTTTCCTTTTCTTTCTTTCTTTCTTTCTTTCTTTCTTTCTTTCTTTCTTTCTTTCTTGCTTTCTTGCTTTCTTGCTTTCTTGCTTTCTTGCTTTCTTGCTTTCTCTTTCTTTATTTCACTCCCTCCCCACCTCTTTCTTTCTTTCTTTCTTTCTTTCTTTCTTTCTTTCTTTCTTTCTTTCTTTCTTTCTTTCTTTCTTTTTCTCTTTTCTTGACAGGGTTTCTCTGTAGCTTTGGAGCCTGTCCTGGAACTAGCTCTTGTAGACCAGGCTGGTCTTGAACTCACAGAGATCCACCTGTCTCTGCCTCCTGAGTGCTGGGATTAAAGGCGTGTGCCACCACCGCCTGGCTGGAGCAGCTTTTTAAATTCTAAATTTTAAATTCTCCTTTTTTAAAGGAGAATTTGGAAGTACTCCTTATATACATCCTCATCTCTTCCAGCAGCTGGTTTAGTCAGCCCATGTTCACTCTGCTCCCTGGTGGGGTCAGACTCTGCCCTTTGGACTCTTCTTGACACGTCAGTCCATGGGTGGCTCCTTGATCTTTCTCCTGGGCCTCTATGATATCCTTGGATGTCTTCCACCTACAGCTCAGCTCTGACGAAAAGTATGGAGTTCACCTACATGGCATTTGCACCTAGCTTCAATAGAGTATGCTGGCCTCCTAATCAAGCCATCAAATGCCGTCTTCACGGGGACAGAAGGGAGCCATGAATGTGCATTTCAGAACTGCCCTTTGCTGGTGATTTTCACACTTGAGTTTCACTGCAATCATTGTCAGTCTCTCATATTTGGCAGTTGTAATATTGCTTTGGGTCATACATGCTGTGAGAACATCTCAGGGCTTTCTAGCCCATAGCACAGCTGTTGATCTGTACCACAGTTGCCCTATAGGATAGTGAACTTTCCGTAGGGATTTTGTTTGGGTGGGAAATAGTGGCAACAATAGAGGCATTTGTTTTGGTGCTGTAGTTGGGAATGCTGCTGTGGCATCTTGTGGGTGGGGATCAACGATGCTCTGCCGATCTGTACTCTTCCGTGCTGGTGAGATGCCCTGGATGTTATGGGGTTGAGGTGGGAGAATCCCTGGGCTGGAAGATCTCTGAGAGCCTTTCAGATAGTATCTGTGCCTCCCACTTGTTAATGCCCTTCACTGGGCATGGAAACTGTGTGTCTTGTGGCATTTCTCCCTTGATGGCTCTGGAGGTGGAGCAATGCTGGTAGATAGTATTGGACATTGCCTTATGGTTCTGTGCCAGATGCATGTGATGATGTCTTTGTCTCTGGGGCTGAGTGTTGCATCATCACATGTCCAGATTTAAGAGGGGGGCACCTAGAGCAGGTGCTGAGCATCTGCCCTGGGAAGGCATTGGCACTGCTGAAGGCCTCTGCCTTGCAGAGAGCTGGCTTGTTCCTTCGCCCTGTTGCCTACATAATGAGGCTATAGCCACCTCACCAGTGTGTTCTGTGGTTCTGCAGTTCCTGCGAGTCACCAAGCAGTACCTGCCTCATGTGGCACGCCTCTGCCTGATTAGCACCTTCTTGGAGGATGGCATCCGTATGTGGTTCCAGTGGAGTGAGCAACGTGACTATATTGATACCACCTGGAGCTGTGGCTACCTGTTGGCCTCATCCTTCGTGTTCCTCAACCTCCTGGGACAGTTGAGTAAGTGGCTCTGAGCCTCTCTAGTATACTTCTGGGGCATCTTGTTCCCTTGAATGATACTCCCAAAACTTGTGGTTGTTGGCCATTGAGAAGCTGTGTGTGAACTTGAGGCCTGGGTAGCCTCTTCTCGGGCTGAAGACTGATGGTGATGAAGACCCAGGTGCTTGTCATCTGAGATTACAGCTTTAGCCATGCCCTGGGCTTTGAAGCATGACAGCCATGGTTCATTTCTGTGACCTTTTGGATTCATGATCCTTACCCAGTCTTGTGCTCATTTATTTTGCTATAGAAATTGGACACAAGCCTGGTGTGGTGACTCACACCTTTAATGCCAGCATTCAGGAGGCAAAGGCAGGGGCTGCCTCTTTTGAGCTCAGGGCCAACCTGGCCTATGTAATAAAGCAAGTTCCAGGGAAGCTGGGTCTATATAGTGAGACTCTAGCTATAAATAAAGAAAGAAGTTGGACCCAGTCCCTGCTTTGTAAATGCAGGAGCAGATGCTAGAGCCTGGGCAGTTAAGGTAATCAAAGAAGGAGGTGTCCAGAAAGGATAAAGGGTCTTAGTTAGCAGAGAATCAGGGCTTTTGGATTCACATTGATCTTCTGACATCCCATCTTCTGGTGACAGCTTTCTTGCCTTTGCATGTTAGGAGGTGAGAAAGGACTTGTGCTTTTAAGCATTTGGATGGGCTCCATAGTGGAGCAGTCAGTCCTGCACTGGTGGCCCTTGGCACAAAGAGCTATGGCTCTCCACAGCAAAGTAAGATCTGGACTAGTGTGGTTTAGAAGCTGGGCAGGCTCCAGGGCATGGGCTTTGCCTGCCATCAAGGCTCTGGGAAGGTGCTTTGCTTGGGGTGCTGCAGCTCAGCAGCACTGGAACAGAGGTGTTGTCTTGTCCTGGATACACGCAGCCCGTAACTCTGTCCTCTTTCTAGCTGGCTGTGTTTTGGTGCTGAGCAGGAACTTCGTGCAGTACGCCTGCTTTGGGCTGTTTGGAATCATCGCACTGCAGGTACACAGACACCTAGTG
This sequence comes from Ondatra zibethicus, assembly GCA_004026605.1. Classification (NCBI taxonomy): domain Eukaryota; kingdom Metazoa; phylum Chordata; class Mammalia; order Rodentia; family Cricetidae; genus Ondatra; species Ondatra zibethicus. Next base: position 50,686 of record PVIU01005169.1, read on the forward strand.
CTTCTCTTGTAGAGTACATGGGCTGTGGGGTAGGCCTTGCTTTGCTTTGGTGGAGCTATATATTGTGTCCGGTATCTTCTCCCTTCATCTTACCCCTCCTGTGTATCTGGCTGTCCAGAGCTGCTTTTCCTTTTGGAGAAGTGACTAGTCTTCCCTTCTAGGTAGGGTTTAGGAGCAGATAGCCCCAAACAGGTGTTAGCCATAGGTACTGGGCCATCATTCCCTTTTTCCTGAACTTCTGTGACAGAGACATAGGCCACAGATTGACTGCAGCTATATATGAACTGGGAGTCAACTGCATTTGACAGATAAGAATGCCTAATTAGCCAGAATGGCATGCTTAAGCAGGATAGTTCAGCCTATACTTGCAGTTGCTTTGTGTTCTAGGACATTATAGTACAACTTTATTAATCAAACAGGTCCAGAGGCTACACTGTGCTCTGTTAGAAATTCTGAGCCAAATTGTCCCAGTGATCTGCCCTCAGTGTCTTAATAGTTTGTGTATTTTATGTTCTTATCCCATTGGCTGATCCTACCTCATACTGCTATGAAATCTATAGACATTAGTGTGAAAATGCTAATTCAGTTTTCTCTCTGTTCCTTCAGACAATTGCCTACAGCATTTTGTGGGACTTGAAGTTTCTGATGAGGTAGGTGCATTTTGGGTGGTAAAGTGGAGTACTTGGCCTTCTCACTGGAGCACCTGTAGGCTAGTGCCACCTTCCGTAGTCCCCACTATGCCTCTGAGAATAAAGGTTTCAATGGGCACAGCAGGCCTTTACCCCGCAGCTAGAATCCTGGCTTGATAGTGAGGGTTCTTGTCTTCTAGCCCCATATCGCATGGATGTGTAGACTGAGGGTTTGAGAAGAAGTGGGTAGAGACCAGAGCTTGATTCCATGTTTATCCAGGTTTAACTTGAGGCTGGTCCTTTGTAGTCAGCCTGTCCTTGTCCCATTCAGTGGTGGTTTGTTTTAAAGAAAGCAAGGGTGGGCTTTTGTGTGCTCTGGCTTGGTAGACAGACACCTGGTAAATGTAGGTGACATTTCTGTTCCTCAGGAACCTGGCTTTAGGAGGAGGTTTGCTGCTGCTCTTGGCAGAGTCCCGCTCAGAAGGGAAGAGCATGTTTGCTGGTGTTCCCACCATGCGTGAGAGCTCCCCCAAGCAGTACATGCAGCTTGGAGGAAGGGTCCTGCTGGTCCTGATGTTCATGACCCTCCTTCACTTTGATGCCAGCTTCTTTTCTGTGAGTACCCTGAACCATGTGCTGCCTGTTGGCACAGCTGTGCCCGAGCACAGCCTGAGGAGACGAGTCCATGCTTGTAGATGAGCCTGCCCAGCTCTGCTAGGGAAAGGCCAGTGCCCTCTCTACAGACTCCTGACTACTCTACTTCAGAGTTCAGTTCACGCTGTTGGCCAGTACATTCTGGTTTTATCTGTCACACACGAAGTTAGCATGGTTGGAGGCGGGGGAGGAGTGCTTTCCAGCATGGGTTTCTAGGTGGGTGTAGATGAAATGAGCTCTCAGAGTTATGGTGTAGAGACCAGGGGAGCACTTCAGCTGTGAACTCATCTTCCCCAAATAGTCTACACTGAAATGTGGTGCTTGGGGGCTGAGAGATGGCTCATTGGCAAAGAGTGGTATCTCTGTGCCCATTTAGGACCAGAGTTCAAATCTTAGCACGAGGGTAACTATCTGGCGTCTAGCAGATGCCTGTAATCTGGCCTTTGAGGAGAGCAGAGGCAGGATTGTTCAGATTGCTGCTTCCCGTAGCTGAGATGAGCTCTAGGTTCAGAGAGAGACCCTTCTTCAAAAAGAATAGAAGATATCCAGTCGCCACCCTCCTCCACATATGCATATACTCAAACACAAACAAATCCTCCTCTCTCTCTTCTTCGTTTTTTTTTTTTTTTTTTAATGTTGCTTGGCCAGTGTGTCACAGACCTAAAATGCTAGTGCCTGGAATACAGAGGCAAGAGGATTTGTGTAAGTTCAAGGCTAGTTGGGGTTACATAGAGAGACCCTGAAAAACTATCTTTCATTCTCTACTACATGGCCAAAGAACTTCTCACATGTTAACATTTTCCTTGTTATAAATTCCAGTCTTTACACCCTTATTTTACTGTAAACAATCAAGATCAAAAGAAGCCACATAACAACCTGAATGCTTTGCGGCTGTAGGTTTCTTCTGCCAGATATGAGTTCTGTATTCTGTAAGGTCCTAGGCGTGGACACAATGCAGCAGAATTCACTGTAGCTTCTTTCATCATCATCATTATTATTTTGGATTTTTTTTTTCTGAGTCAGGGTTTCTCTGTAGCTTTGGAGCCTGTCCTGGAACTAGCTCTGTAGACCAGGCTGGTCTCGAACTCACAGAGATCCGGCCTGTCTCTGCCTCCTGAGTGCTGGGATTAAAGGTGTGCGCCACCACCGCCTGGCTTATTTTGGATTTTCAAGACAAGTTTTCTCTCTGTAACCCTGGGTGGCTTGGTCAATAGACCAAGCTGGCCTAGAATTCAGAGATCCACCTGCTTCTGCCTCCCAAGAGCTGAGCTGGGATTAAAGGTGTGCACCACAACACCCGACCTTCACTGCAGTGTTTTTAAGTTTTTATTATTATTTTTTTTCATACATTGTTTTGTTTTATTTTTACCATTCAAAAACATAATTAAAGAAATAAAATTTTTACCTTTCTTCCCCTTCTCCCGGTCCCCTCCCGCTACCCCCCCACTCCTCCTCCCTCCCCCTTCTTCCTTGAAAGAGGGCATGGTGCCCTGCCCTGTTGGAAGTCCAAGGCCCACCACAATGACACCAGGACCTATCTCTTCTGCATGTATTATCTTTTTGAGAACTGAGTCTTTTTGAATGCACTTTTTCTTTTGGTTTTTTTAGAGACAGGGTTTCCCTGTATAGCCCTGGCTTCCTGGAATGCTCTTTGTAGACCAGGCTGGCCTTGAACTCACAGAGATCAGCCTGCCATTGCCTCCCAAGTGCTGGGATTAATGGCATGCACCACAACTGCCTGACCCATTGCAGTTTTCTAACAAGAATGGCTTTTGGTCTGTTTTACAAACCCTTGTTTCATGTTTACTGTTTTACATGTGCTGCAACAGGATGCTGGCCAAGGCCATTGAACACTACCAGTGACATTCCGGTCTTTCTTTTGTCTTCTCAGCTCTTCCCAGAGTTGCATCATTGCTCCATTCATTTCAATATGGTTCTCTAAATGTCTCCAACTTCTGACCATTACCCTGTTCGACAGTCAGGTGCTACTTTAGCAACAACCTTGATACCAGTTTTCTTTCTTTTTTTCTTTTAAATATTTATTTATTATGTAAACAGTGTTGTCTGTGTGTATGCCTACAGGCCAGAAGAGGGCACCAGACCCCATTACAGATGGTTGTGAGCCACCATGTGGTTGCTGGGAATTGAACTCAGGACCCTTGGAAGAGCAGGCAATGCTCTTAACCTCTGAGCCATCTCTCCAGCCCTGATACCAGTTTTCTCAGTTATTTTCTGTTGCTGTAACTGAATACCACAGAAGGAGCAATTTATAGAGAATGATGTTTTATTCAGCTTAGGGCTCTGGTGGCAGGGAGACCCAAGGTGAAGAGGTCACATCTGATAAGGGTCTTGTAAGAACTCTGTAGAGTACCGAGAGAATACAGGGTATCACATGATGAGACTGAGGAACAAGCCTTCGTTCACAGCCTAATTACTCACCAAAGTTCTAGCTGGCAAACACCACTGGTAGGATTTGGGGAGTACATGTAAAGCCAAAGCATCTTCAATGTAGAATTTTAAAAAAGTTTTCCGGTTTGTGTGTTCCCTCTGCCTAGTCTTCAGCTCTCACCCTGCCCTGGTGAGAGCTGTGTGAGCCTAGCTCAGATCCAGGTGTGCACAGCTTTTTTTCCTGACCTTTAGCCTGAATGGTTTTTTTTTTTTTTGAATCTCTGCAGATCGTCCAGAACATTGTGGGCACAGCTCTGATGATCTTAGTAGCCATTGGTTTTAAAACCAAGCTGGCAGCTTTGACTCTCGTCGTCTGGCTGTTTGCCATCAACGTGTATTTCAACGCCTTCTGGACAATCCCGGTCTATAAACCCATGCATGACTTCCTGAAGTATGACTTCTTCCAGACCATGTCAGTGATTGGAGGCCTGCTCCTGGTGGTGGCTCTTGGCCCAGGGGGTGTCTCCATGGATGAGAAGAAGAAAGAGTGGTAACAGACAGACCCCTCCCTCCCTGGCTGAGGCACAGGCCCTGGACTGGTTCAGGGTAGTCAACAAGCTGCCAGCGTTTATGTGTCCTCTTCCCTTCCCTTCCCTTGGTAAAGGCACAGATGTTTTGAGAACTTTATTTGCAGACACCTGAAAACTGAAGGTAAAATCTGCTTTGGAAACAGTCTGGAGTCTAACTATCCAGGGCTGGGCAGCTGGATGGTCATTCCTTAGCCAAGGCTTTGAGTAGACAGTGTGGTGGGCTATGGCCTCAATCCTGTCTTTGAGTTTCTTTTGAGGGTTGAGGGCCTTCAAGTTGTACTGAGCTATACTTTACCATTCAAAGCAGTTTCCCTTTTAGTTTTAAGTTTACATCCTTAGCTCAAACTACTAAATGATTTAGGATGGTCCAGCCAAACACCAAACAGTTGAAACCTCCAGTTCAGAATCCTACCAGTGGCCCAGCATTGCTTCTGCCCCTGTATTTTATAGGATCAGTGAAGATGTTAGAGAAACCCCAAGCCTAGAGAATAGTAAAGTATTGGAGAGGTGGCTACTACTGCTGGCCCAAGTCCTTGGTGTCAGCTGGCTGAATGCTGTTTCCTGGGTGAAAGGTACCCTGGCTCCAAGCAGGGATGGGATGGGGCAGGAAGTTCTTGGAAAGCTGCTGGTTTAGGTACTGCTATCCCCTCCAGTTTGGGAAGGGCAGGAGATCCAGCTGCTTACAGGATGGCCCACCATGGAAACAGCTTGGGGCCCAGAAGTGAGGAGCCCTAGTACTGAAGACACCCAGGCTCAACCCAGTTACCTCACACTTGACCTTCTCAGAGCAAGGCCTGGACCCCACAGACCATGCTTCCCCCAGCTTAACTCTTGTTCCAGGCTGAGTTTACCCATCGACAGCCCTGATGACACCATTTCCCTGAGGCTGTTGCTTGCTCTGCTGGATGCAGCCAAGATACTTTTTACAATTTGTGATGCCTTACCAATTTGATCTCAGTCCTGTATTTAAAGTTTTCTAACATTGCCTTATACCGTGTTTCTCTTTTTGGGGGGGTGGGGAAGCTGTCTAATGCTGTGGTCCTGCTCATCTGTATGGTAGTGCCAGGAGGGTGGTTGGGTTCCTCCTCCACCTTCCCCAGGTCTGTTGGAGGAGACAGTAGACAGACTTAGAACCCCTGGAGAGGAGCTGGCGGCTCACTCACCCTTCGGTGCAGAGTCCTGGAGGTGTCCTCCTTTCTGACATCAGCTGGGTAGGCAGGACTGTGTCCTCTTGAGTCACCTTGGGTCAATCCTGCCTCTTCCCCTTGCCTCACGGGCTCTGCAGTCTGAATCCACCTTCTTAACACCCAGCCCGTGTTCTGCAGCCTTACAGCCGGCCTACTCCTCCCTGTGTGAGTTCCAGCAGTGGCTCACACCATGACATTTCCTTACTACCAAGTTCCTTGACAAGCAGAGCTGCCTCAGTATACCCACCTGCTCCGTTACCTGCAGTGGCAGCCCCATAATATTCCAGTTTGTGGAATGGGGCAGACCCTAGGAGGCAAATGCATGCCTCTCAGCAGCGGCCCCCATCCCAAGGATACCCTGGCCCATATACCAGCTTTCTGTGGGCAGTGCCTGGGATGGGGAAAAAAAAAAGATCTACACATTGGTCTGGCAAAACGGTTTCTGAAAATGCTTTAGCTTTATGTGGGAATAGGTATAAACCTCATTTTTATGCTGTATTTTATATCTTAGTTGTGTTTGAAAATGTTTTGATCTTTGGAAAACATCAAAATAAATAATGGCATTTGTGGTATATAGTGTGATCCTATGTGGTGACCAGCCAGGGTGGGCAAAGTCAGGATGCTACAGTGAGCTACATCAGCGAGGGTCACTGAAGACCACAGAAAAGCCATGCAGAGAGAGGAATCTTCAAGTCCCTGCTGCTGTCACCTTCTGAACAGAACCTCCAGGCCCACTCTGGGCAACAGCCAATGTCAGGACATCAGTGGCCAGTTCCAAGGACACCCAAAGGCTTTCTCTGCACATTTCATTTTCCCAGCTGCTTAAAGGAAGAACTGAAGTTCTTGGGCTTGTGATGATGATGGCTCTTGAACTTCTTGGTCAACGAGGCGAACTGCTTCTGTGAAAGCAGAAAATAGTGACCAGGGCCTTTGCAAGTCCACAGGGAAGGCACTGTGTCTAAGGCTGAAAAGTAGCCTGCGTTCTTGACAGTTTCCCCTTTTATGCTGTGACAGTATGTGGCCAAGGAGTCACTCCAGACTTTGTCCACCCGGCTTCTCTAACAGAATCCTCACTCCTGTCACTTAGAGAAGTGGTGCCCAGCAGCTAAGTCCTTAGTCTTGTAGGGCACCCAGCTCAGAGCTGAGAAGCCATTGGTCAGGACCTGCTCCTGGAGACCTTCTGAAGTGGCCTTGGCTTCCATATTTATAGGCTTTTAAGTGACAGTGCACTACTTGCAGAATTTGTTAAAACCATGGGGAGTACTAGCTGTCCAGCCTCACTCAGCCTGGGCTGGGTAAGCCCTCCTGACCTCAGCACTGTGCAGTACACACTCACCTTTCTGAGTTTACGGCTCCTCTTGTGGTCCATTTTGACCTCTCTCTTCTCCCCAGTGCCCTTCTCTCTCGACTGCTTTGGCTTCTCTTCCTCTTGGTCTGTTAGAAAGTCTTCAGTAGTGTCGTTCTCAGGCTTGCCCAGATCTTTTTTTGTGAACAGCTCAGCTGGAAGGAACAAACAACCTGGCTGAGCTACGCCACAGGTAAAAGCATCACTTTCCTGGGAAACCGGGCTAACAGAGCAGGACCACAAGATACCTAGGAGGAAGTGAACAGGAGGGCAGGAATTGGGCTGTGCCTACTTACGTGGGTATAGGTCTGTCATACTGTCATCACTCAGGGATCCTCCCTCGTCACTGGAAGCCGGCTCCCAGAAAGCTGTTCTCTGGCCAGGTAGCCCATCTCCATCCATGTGGTCCTCCCTCTTCCTCTTCTTGTGCAATAGGCAGGCAGGGACATATTCCACACCTTGTTTCCGACACTCCTCATCTAAGAGACCAGCAAGCTTACTTACACTGGTGTTCTCTTAGTACGGAGCTAAGCTATGGGCTGTATTATGGCAGTGTTTTATTCCTTTACCCTACTGGACAGGCATGGACAACCCGGAGGCTCTGGACCTGAGGAGAAGCTGCCTGATCTCTCTCCTGAGTCTGACTTCATGAAGGCCTTGCTAGGGTTACCACTGCTGTCCTCAGGTACTAAGGAGGCATAGCTTCTTGGGCTTCCCACTTGGTCCAGAACCATCTCCTTGGGTGGGGGACACCAGCTCTAGCCATCATTGTTCTTGGGGTGACAGTCTAACTGGGACCTGGCATCTCTAGGGTCTTCCTCCCACTTCATCTCTGCCATCTGCTCCCAGGACCACTACGGTCTACTCATGAGTACCAGCACAAAGTCGTCTCCCAGTGTCCTCAGCAGGCCACCACTATGAAGTGATCTGCCTTCTAGCTCCATCTCAGCTCTTTGGTATAGCTTTATAATTCTCTCTCTCATGGGGATCCCTGCCCAGCACCTCCCTGTTACAACCCAGCAGATGACAAAGCTAACAAAGGCACATCCAAGCCGTAGCTGCCACCTGTCAGTTCAGCCCAGGTGCCAACTCGAGGAGCTCCATGATGTGTGGGAAGATCTGGTTGTGCTGCATAGGACACAGCCTGCACATTCTGCCCGATGGGCAGGAAAGAGGTAGTGCAATCCCTGAAGCCTCCCACTTATCCCCAGCTTCTGTATCCCCCCTACCTCCCCAGCCCTCCTTGCCAAGGCTCTGCCTAACTCCTTCACCCCCGTAGCCTCCAAATGACCTAATCTCAGTCACTTTCTTACCCTCATCGTCTTGTGGTGGCATGGGAGACCTTCCTTCATGTCCCTAGTCCTCAAGCTGGCCTCATCTCAAGTTTCCTGGCCTGGCACCATCCTCCCTCCTTAACCCTTCTGGAGGTTAAAATACCACACGAGTCCCCACTCTCAACCACTTGGGATGCCTTCCCACCCCTGGCTGCGCCCATCAAACACCAGAGGTCTGTCTACAAGTTTCCTCATCCTCTGCAGCCTAGAGGGCTGTTTGCACCAATCCAGGTCCTGACAACAGTTCCCAAGGCTTTCCTGCAGTATCAGATGACTGGATCCTGGAGTTCTGGCACTGCGGCCTCAGCCTGAGAGCCACCCAGAGATTGTTCCTGCTGTGCAGCAGCAGGCCTCCATACCACTCACCACCACAACTCCTTCCCAGCCCACTTCTGGCTTTACAGTGGTGAGGTCAGGAGTCACTACCCTCTCACATGCAAGACCAACCAAGTATACCAACAGTGGACAATGAAGGAGGGTCAAGGCACCTTTCTGGTTGGGGGCAGGGGACATGCATCCTCAAGTGGTGACTTACATTGATGAAGTGCTCTCTGATACCTCCGGCCCTGGACATGCCTCAGCACATGCTCTGGGGACTTGTTGATGTGCCTCAGGGTGAGTTTGCAGAACAATTGGTGCCTACAGGGCAAACAGAGGGGTATGGAGGGACAGTGCATACCAAGAACCAGACCTGTGGGCTCCACCATGATTGCAAAATGCAAACATCTGAAGTTCTCCTGGGGGATGCTCTGCATTTAGTCTCAAGTGTCTGGACTTTGAAAAGCTCCCCAACCACAGGGCATGGCTGTCTGTAATCCCAGCACTCCGGAGGCAGAGAAGCACACTGATATTTGAGTTGAGGCCAGCCTGGTCGACATAGTGAATTCCAGATCAAGCTACACAGTCTTACTTTCGAAAACAGCTTCCCAAACAATTCCACTCAGCATCTGCGATTTTTTTTAGAATTTTCTTTTTTGTTTTTGTTTTTTCGAGACAGGGTTTCTCTGTAGCTTTGGAGCCTGTCCTGGAACTAGCTCTTGTAGACCAGGCTGGCCTCGCCGAACTCACAAAGATCCGCCTGCCTCTGCCTTCCAAGTGCTGGGATTAAAGGCGTGTGCCACCACTGCCCGGCAGCATCTGGGATTAAGAACCCAGATTGTCACCCAAGAAAAAGAAACTGCTCCAGGGTGCATGTATGGGGAAATGGCTCAGGAAGTCCCATGTGAGGATATATCAACCACACAACCATAGGGTCCCCAAACGGTGAAAGTGGCACTGTCCTGCCTGGGCCTCGGGTGACTATGCAAGGGGAAGTGTCAGTAGAAGGCCATTATATATTCAGAGCAGGGGGCACAGGCTCTGCACCCAGGCGCTGGCCGGGCACCTACGTACGGATTCTTTGTGCTGGGCACGATGTGTGGCTCGAACGCTGTGTAATCGAAGGCCGGGGAGGCTCTGGACAGCCGCTGGTACTTCTTGCCGCTGGTGTAGACCTGAAGCTCCGGCAGACGGCAGGGTAGCTCATGGCCAGTTAGAGAGCAGCGTACCTGTGGATGGGCCTCCCGTCCACAAGTGGTTCTTGCCAGCCCCGCCCCTCCCCTGCACTGTCCTCCGAGTCCCACTGCTTTCCAGGCACAGTACTCCCCGGGTCCCATTCCTCCCCGGCACGGTCCTTCCGGGTCTCACTCCTCCCGAGTCCCGTTCCTTCCTGGTCCTACTCCCTGGCACGGTTCTCCTCGGACCTTGTGAGTATTCGGCAGCAGCCTTAGGCTGGGGTGCTGGCGCAGGAAAGCCCGCACATCAGCTGCTGGTTCGTCCATGATCTGAGATGCCCCTCTGACGCCGCTGCTACCACGTGGGTCAGAGCGCCGTCCCGTCCCGGAAGCAGATTTCTCGGTCCCGGAAGTGTTCAGAGATGGCGGCGGTGAAGGCTTTTTCTGTGCTGCGGCAGCGCTTGACGCGATGGCCCCAATGGTCCTGCGCGGGGTTGGTGAGCGCGGGGGCGGGAGGATTCTGCCATGAAGAGGGGCCTGGAGTGGAACGGGGCCGAAGAGGACCCTTCCCAAGAGGACTTTGCCTGGGGTGGAGCAGGGCCAGGGGTGGACCCTGCCTAAGAGGCTCTAGCCTGGGGTGGTGCTGGGTCGAGAAGGACCCTGTCCCGTACCTAGCCCTGGTGCACGCGTTTGGCGTCCCTGAGGTCTCTGAGCTTAGAGCCCTGCGGCCTGTTCCCGCAGGCCCCGCTCTGCGTTTCCAGAAGGAGCATCCTCGGGCTTTCTTTCCGCTCAGGTGAGAAGGGCTCAAACTTGGGTGCGGTTGGACACCTGTCTTCAGCCCGCAGTAGTCTACTGGGAGCGGGTTGGGTACAGGTGCTGTTAATTGCCCCTTTCCCTACATCCTCTGTGGGCATAACCTAAGTCTTCTCGAGGAATTGGCCACCCAGTTCTGTTTGTTCTAGGCCTTCTGACCCCATGCCAGTATTGTAAAACTCCCTCCAGGGATGGTGTGGAGACCAAGCAGGTGCTCCAGTTCTACTGCTGAAGCAGCCGCCACTAAAGCAGAGGACGACTCTTTCCTCCAATGGTTCCTGCTTCTCATCCCTGCTACTGCTTTTGGCTTGGGGACTTGGCAGGTGAAGACTGGGGTCTAATTTGGGTATCTCTGAGCCTTGGACCCCATTGATGTTTGCTTAGCTCATGTTGTTTCTGTAGGTCCAACGTCGGAAATGGAAGCTGAAACTGATTGCAGAATTAGAGTCTCGAGTCATGGCTGAGCCCATTCCTCTTCCTGCCGAGTGAGTGTGGCTGCCCATCAAATCCATCCCACTTCGGAGCAGCTTGGGGCCCTGGCTTCTGTTTGGTGTCTTAATAATTTCTGCTGCCCTTTGGCAGGGTCCTCAAAATTTCCCACCAGGCTGACTGCTGATTGCCTTTATGAAATTGCCAAAGAGCATGGAACATAAATAGGAAAGATGTATTTTTGATGCCAGATTTCCCTTTTCAGGTCTTGCCTTCATAGTAGTGACAGTTCCTTGTAGCATTGGTGGGTGATAAAGTGTCCTCTAATTTATTGTACTGCCCTCTGGAATTTGAAAGTTCTGTCCCGGAGAGATGTACAAGGCTTAGGTACTTAAGATTGGTTAACAAGTGGAGTTTGGACTCAACACATTTTGCTAATTTAAGTAGCCCATACAGAAACCACTTTCCTTGCAGATCCACATTCTCATATGGCATCAGAGGCTGGTGCTGAGATCACCCCTATGGAGGACACAACTTGCTATCTGATGATCCTCACTGGGCCTTTCTTACCTTTCTGCCTGGTGGGGCTTGGTAGCTTTACCAACCTTCCTAGACACGCCTGGCTTGCCCACAGCCCTTCCTCCCCTTCTCCTTGTAGCCCAATGGAACTGAAAAACCTGGAGTACAGGCCAGTGAAGGTCAGGGGGCACTTTGACCACTCCAAAGAGCTGTACATGATGCCTCGGACCAAGGTGGACCCTGCTCGAGAGGCCCGTGATGCTGGCCGAATCTCCTCCTCAATGGAAAGTGGAGCTTATGTAGTTACTCCTTTCCACTGCTCTGACTTGGGGTGAGTAGGCTCTGGCCTGGCAGCTTCCCTCACCCTGCTCAACCAGCCTTCAGACCCTGGGAGTCCATGCGATCCAACTAATAGTTTCCAAGATCTTGAATTCTGACATTAAGCAACTTTCTTAGCCAGTTCATTGATAGGGTTTGAGTCACTGAGGCTTAGTGTTGGACTGGATCCACAAAACAATAATGTCGAACTGTCCTGTAGATGTTGCAGTGACCATTAGTGATGACCTATACTGGAATCCTTCCTTACCCAAAGGGACACTTTTGTTTCAGAGCTACCATCCTGGTTAACAGAGGGTTTGTTCCCAAGAAGAAATTGAATCCTGAGACCAGACAGAAAGGCCAGGTAATAGATAGGGCTTTTCCGCTTGGGATATTACAGTAAGTCACCCATTTTCCATGTAGGACTTCTGTTAAGAAGCAATCTCACCTTTCTTCATAGGTTCTCGGAGAAGTAGACCTAGTTGGCATAGTGAGGCTGACAGAAACCAGGAAGCCCTTTGTCCCTGAGAACAGTCCAGAACAGAATCACTGGCATTATCGGGACCTGGAGGCTATGGCCAAGATAACAGGCGCAGACCCCATTTTCATTGATGCAGATTTCCGTACGTTGTGGTAGCCTGGACCCTCCCACTTCCCCTTCTTTCCCTGGCACTTGCAGTTTGGTATGGGGGCAGAGGAATACCAGAGTGGAGACTTTTAGTAGGGACCTGACAGTGAATTGGGAACTTGTCACAAAAATACGACAGTGCAGAGGAGTTCCACTAGAGGTGGACATTAAGTTCTATTGTCTCTGCAGAGAGTACAATCCCTGGAGGACCCATTGGAGGGCAAACAAGAGTCACTCTTCGGAATGAGCACATGCAGTACATCATTACCTGGTTAGTCCGCCTGTCTTGTTACTACATACCCTCCCCACCACTGTATGAGCCGACAACTAAATTTCTTTCAATCACAGGTATGGACTGTGTGCAGCCACGTCATACTTGTGGTTTCAAAAATTTGTGCGGCGGACACCAGGTGTGTGAAGTTAACAAACCTGTTCATAACTAAGATTTCCACATAAAATAAAGATTGTTATTTTTAAACCCTGGCTTGGTCTCAAGACATTCGTAAGGTTTTAAGCACATGCTTGCATCAACCCAAATAACCAGACCATTAGATGGAAGGTTTGTAATTATATTTATGTACAGAAAACTCAGCAGTACATTTAACCCAGTTTAGTGGCAAGTTCTTTGGCCTTTGCTTTTTCCAGCTTGGCAATTCGAGCCACAGATTTAGGACCCAGGACGTTGCCTCCCCAGTGGCGGCGGATCTGAAATACAGAAATAGCAGTCAGTTTGGCTGATAGTCTATGTTCAGTGACTCCCCAGTGGGTAACTCAAATCCAACTGCTTAAAGCACCAACCAATCCCATGTTCTGTAGAGTTACTCACCTCATCATATCTGTCGTTGTAATTGGTCCTAATAGCTTCCACCAGCTTGGCCAGAGCACCCTTGTCTTCCCTGGCAAGGAAGGGGGAAAGGCCTTGTTACTCTTTAGGAAGCAGGAATAATTTTTCTGATAACTAGAATCTTTTTTGCTGTTGCCTCAGACACATTATGACCACACAGCTGATTCAGGTGAAGAAATTCTTACCCATCATTGGCAAATGGTCCAAAACCTGCGAGGGTAAGGGAAGCTTAAGGACAAGCCTGAATACTCACGAGTTGACCTGCGTGAAGGCAACGGTGGTGCACGTCTTTCTATGGACCAGTCGCCCTAGCCTGGCCTTTCCCTTGATGATGCAGTAGGGGACCCCCATCTTCCGACACAGGGCAGGCAGGAAGACCACCAGCTAGAAGCAAGGATGAGCTGTAGGGGCTTGGAGGGGAAGCAGTAGCCACCCTGCTACTTTGTGGCAAATGCTCAGGGTTAAAAAGCTCATGTAATTACACATCAAAGCACTTCAGTCAATGATTCACATCATTGCAAGAGCCACACAAATGGATTCCTTCAACTCACAAAACTGACTCCGCCCTCCCACAGGACCCTGGTACCACCAGACCTACCTCAATGGGGTCTACGTCGTGGGCAATCACCACCAGCTGAGCCTTCTTGTTCTCTACCAAAGTGGTGACTGTATTGACGCCTGGAATACACAACCACTTTGCCTGAGTTCTTGCTTGGGCTGCTACAGTCACAAAAGCAGTTCCACAAGCTGCGACTCAGGGTTAAAAAGCTCGATTTCACTCTCCACAGTGCTTTCAGGTGAAGAAATTCACACATCATCGCACAGCCTGCCTTACCACCCACCCTCCTTTCCCAGGGGTCCACTTACCCGCTCGAAGGACAGGTGGTCTCTTAGTTGGGACATCACCTTTGCCAGCAGCTTTCTTCTCAGCACGGGCCAGCAGCCTTTGCTTCTTCTCCTGCTTTGTCTCTGGCCTGTACTTGTGGGCAAGTTTAAGCAACTGGGTAGCTGGGAAAACATTCTTGAGTTAGACTCGAGGCTTGAGTCTTTAAGTCTGCCACGTAGCCTCCTGAGTGCTGTGGTCATGTGGTGGGCAATCTCATGCTCAGGCCCAATTCTAACCTCTGTCACTTAAAAGGCATTTTACACATACAGGCCTTGTGGAGGGTCTCTGAACCCTTATGCAACTATGGCATAAAGAGCTAAACAAAAACCATCCTTGTGGCACCCCTTTAACCCAGCACCTGGGAAGCAGGATTGAGTTCAACACCCGCCTGGGTCTACTTTTAAGTCCAGAACAGCCAGGACTACAAGAAGATTATCAAAAACCCCAAACTACCCTAGTGTGGTATGTGCAGATGAGAGGTCAACCTTGGGCATCTTCCGCAACAGCTTCCCCACCTTTCTGAGCTTGAAGATAACTGGCTGTTTCGGGTAAAGCGACAGGGACCCTTTTCAACCCTCCCCAGCCACTGCACAAGGGCGCTGAGACGCCTCAGCCTTCATGCCTGCTCAGCAAGCACCCTTTTCTTTCACTAGCATCTTAATACGATGACCACCGTAAAAAGGAAAAACTCAGGACCAATTTCATGCTCTGATGACATGAAACTGGCCGTGTTTCAGAAACAGAGCCTCACCTGTTTGCCGGTCCAGGGCCTGGGTGAACTGGTTAATGGCAGGAGGAACTTTGAGCCGCTTATAGAGGATCGCCCTCTGCCGCTGCAGCCTAATGTAGCGGGGCCATTTGACAAAGCGCGTGAGATCTCGCTTCGGCTGGATGTCCTGCCCTGGGAAGTGAAGAGCGACACTACGAATCAGGCAGGAGTCATCGCTGTGCCGGGCTACACCTGGGCGCTCAGGACGGCGGGTGCTGGTGCATCAGCGATCTTGGTGGTTCAAATGTCATCACCGCTTTTCTGATAGCAAATATTCTTTTACATCATCTGCACACAACACCACAGCCCGCTCTAACCTAAAGCCGAAGTGCCCGCAGTAGCCACGTGAAAACCAGGGCGGCCACGAAGGCCACCGTCCACGTCCGCTTGGTTCCGGCCGGAGTAAACCCCAACCCCCAAGTCCCCTGCAGCTACCGCCGCGTCCTCGGGAAAGCACTCGCCCCACTTCTTACCAATGCCAAAGTTCTTAGGCCTCTTCTCAAACAAAGGATTCACCACCTTCTTAGCCTCCTGCTTCTTCACGACGGCGGGGGCCGGGGCCACCTTCTTCCCCTTGGCCTTCTTTCCCTTGGGCTGAACACAAGAGAGAAAGCCCGTGAGGCTGTGTCCTCCTCCGTCGTCGCCATCCCATCGGGCAGCAGGATCGTCCCCTGCGCGCCGCTCGCCGCCGCTCCCTTTCAGCGCAAGGCCCCGAAGCGCCAAGCGCGGCCGCAGAGCTCGGGAGACGGCGGCGGGCGGAGGATGGAGGCGGATGAAGCCAAGGACCTCGATCACTCACCATCTTGCCTGGCTGGAGGAGAGAGAAAGGAAAAGGGGATTGTGGGTAATATGTAAGCAGCCTCGGATATCGCGAGAGTTGGCGCCTGTGCGGGATTTCGAATTTAAAGCGACTGGATCACTCCGCACTGTGTCGGCGGAAATGGGGCGGGGCCTGGGCGGAGCGTGCGGAACGGCGGCTGCGCGTTCGCCGAGGGTTGCAGGACCAGGCAAGGTACCGCAGGTCCCGAGCGGTCGCGGGTGTAGGGAACAAAAAACCGATCGCGGAGGAAGCTGATGTAGCGGAATCTCGCTCCTCACCCCCGCAGGCTCTGTGTGCTCGGTTCTGGTCTGACCGGACTGTGGCGGCTGTCAACCAGGGTCTGCCATGGCCCAACAGAGAGCCCTGCCCCAGAGCAAGGAGACGCTGCTACAGTCCTACAACAAGCGGCTCAAAGACGACATCAAGTCCATCATGGACAACTTCACCGAGATCATCAAGACCGCCAAGGTTTGTGGTCGCTTTTCCGAGGCCAAGGGAAGGCAGGAACTGGCGGCTTTCCCTGGGGTCTGGGTACATGAGTTTGGATTTTGTTGAAGGGGTGGGGATGCAGAGGGAATGTGATCAGTTCGTTGTGGGTGTGAGCGACGAGGCGTCAAAAGTAAAGGTCAGATGAATAGAAAAGCTAAATAATGACAGGCGTGGGTAGAGCAGAGTAGAGGGCTCTGGCGAATTTAGTTACTGGGCACTGTTTCCCCATTGCTGTATAGATTCTTGTGATGACTGATGAGTTTGACCCTTTAATGCAATTCCTCATTTTGTGGTGACCCTCGACCACAAAATTATTTTTGTTGCTACTTCATAACTATAATTTTGCAACTATTATAATGAATCGCAGTGTTGAGAGCTGCTGCTCTATGTCTGAAACGCCTCAAGGCCACTGAGGCCTGTGTCCGTCTCTAACTGGTCTGTCTGTAAGCTGAGAACAGTTCAGCCTTTTTTGTGAGGAAGCCTTGCTTAGTTAGCTGCTCAACATAGCGTCTGCCTAGGAGGGGCTCATTGGAAAAGTCACTTCCTGCCATTGTAAAGTGCTTGCCTAGCAGTTACAAAGCCCTGTATTCAGTCCCTAGCACTGAATAAACTTAGATGTTGGCACAGCTCTTTACTGTCAGGATTTAGGAAGTGGAGGCAGGAGGATCAGAAAAGTTCAGGCCAGCCTGGGTTACACGAGACCCTGCCTTAAAAACAAAAGATAAAAAAGTCTTTCTACTCCTTTATTGAACATCTTAGTTCATGTAAATTTTCTCAAAAAAGACTTGGCAGTGTCCTTTTGATGTGATGAAGTCACCTATTGTCACCCACAGAATGAGAGGGGGTTGAAGTGGACATTGCCAGCTGTCTAGATAGGAAGTAGGGTTCTGGGTATGCAGGAAGGCCTGATAGGCTCTTGGGGTGGTGGCAGTAGTGGTGGTGGTGGCGGCTGTCAGCTGTTGGGTTCCTGTCAACCAGGCTAAGCCAGGTGTCTGCCTGTGCTGATTCTGTTTTTTTATTTGTCTCCAGATAGAGGATGAGACACAGGTGTCACGGGCTACTCAGGGTGAACAAGACAATTACGAGATGCATGTGCGAGCTGCCAACATTGTGAGTGGCCAGGGTGGAAAACACCCCTGTAGGGGTCACAGATGGACCAAAGGAAAACAAGAGAACAATGGGGCGGGGCAGAGGTACTGGGGTGGGTGGGTGCAATAGACATATGGCCTTGTCCATCCTGTATAGTAGTCAGAGGAAGGCAGCTATTCTTGCTGACAGAGGTTCCCCAAGGCTGGTTGTGACTGGAAAGGCAAATGGCCTTTTGTCGTATGTGAAGTGTGAGTCCCTCCTGATGTTCTAGGGAAAGCCCAGTAGGCCAGGTCTGTGCAGTAGGTACTAGCAAATGACACCGTGTGGGGCAAAGACCCCAGTGAATCCTGCCCAACTTGCATTTGTGCCATTTCTGGGAAGGAATGGCTCAGGAGGAACCCCAGGGCATGGTCTTCTGTTGGCTTTGAGTTGAGTGCACAGGATGTGTTCATGGTTGGGGCGGGAAAGCTCCTTGACGTGAGCAAACTTATCCCACCTGTGGTCAGGGTGGGTTCTGCTCTTGCCTTCCCAGCTCCTCCTCTGTCCTTAGAGAAGACTCTGTGCAAGCTATTACTTTTTGCTGATCACGAAGTTGAGACTTCCAGAAACCCACTGTTGGCCCAGCACCAGTTACATAGGACAAGTCACCATCTCCGCCTCCTCTCATATTTACCCTGATTGTGGTGGTGGCAGGTCCGAGCTGGCGAGTCGCTGATGAAGCTGGTGTCTGATCTCAAGCAGTTCCTGATCCTCAATGACTTCCCTTCGGTGAATGAAGCCATTGACCAGCGCAACCAGCAGCTGCGCTCCCTGCAGGAAGAGTGTGACCGCAAGCTCATCACCTTGCGGGACGAGGTCTCCATCGACCTCTATGAGCTGGAGGAGGAGTACTACTCGTCCAGGTACAAATAGGGCTGGACTCGCATGCAGGTGGTACCTGCTGCCTCCCCAGGCTAACTAGGGCCTTCTAGGGCCTTGTGTTTTTCCAAGTCCTCCTTGGCAGCAGAGCCCCTGACTAGAGCGTTTGATGGACAGACAGTCACAGCCGGCCACCAGCTGGTACCCAGGCCTTCCCCTCAATGAAGTGGGGTGAAAAATAACAGGACTTGGTGTCAGCGGCCGAGGCCAGAGAAGGGCATCCCCCAGGGGGCGAGGAAGTCCTCCTGGGCAGTGCAGTCTGCCTTACTGCTCTAAATCTCTGTCTTGACACTTCAGCCAAGGCTGGATTGGCCCCTTGTGGCCTTCTGGGTCTCTAACCATGTCCACTCCCTGGGACATCACTGCCTACTGCTTGCCCAGAGATTCAGTTCTATGTAGATGTCATCCAGTTCTACGATGTAGAGGTGGGGAACAATGGGGAGGAGGAGGAAGGAGCTCAAGCAGAGTGGCTCTGGGAACTGGGCTTGGATACTTGGATGTCCTGTTTCTGGTCAGCCCAGCCTCATGGAGCCGGGGCCTCCTGGTGTCAGACCTAGGATAGCAGTAGGTAGGATCTGTCACCTGGTCCTCTATAGGGCCACTTGAAATCTGAGTTTCTGAGCCAGAGAGGCCTTGAGAAATTAAGAGTATAATGTGAAATATGTGGGAAACTGAGGCTGGAGAATGGAGGCCTGGCTCACATCCCCTCAGCTTGAAATTTAGGTTCCATCCAGCAGCACCCTCTCCCAGGCAAACCTGGCTTCCCCTAGCGGTAGATTTGGGCTCCTGCTGCACAGAAGCTGCAGTGGGAGCCACAGATGTCCAGAGCTGGGTAGTATGTGATCTAGGGCTTGTTTTTTCCATCCTAGTCTTCAGGGTCACTGCCAAGCTGCAGCAGTTCTAAAGTTTTCTAGAGAGTTCTAGGGCTATCCTTGATCCCAATATTCATCAGCTTAGCAAATAAATGGGACCATCTCCTCTGCCCCCAAAAGGCAGATATTTACATTCACCAAGATGAATTCTTCCTGTCGCTACCCTTTAGACAGTTACTGCTTCAAGGGCCCCTGGGTGGATACTTAGCCCTGCTATAGGAGTTGATGGAGGAGGGGATGAAATTGCTTAAGACAGAAACCCAGTGTGCCAGGTTTCCAATGCCTCAGTCTCTGCATCACCTGCATGGGTTTCTGAGACAACCAGTGTTCCCTTTGGACAGTCACCTTTTTCATATTCCTCATGATACGGCAGCTGCCCCTCTGCCTATGAATTACCTTAAATGGCAGGGCTCTTCTGTGCAGGGCCAGTAGGTTTCATCTGTGCGCCCACACCACCACCAGCTGCCCAGCTTCCCTTCTGCACAGCTACTCCCGCCTATATACTCACTGCTTGCTGATTCTGGCTTTGCCTCCCCTCCACTCTCCTGGGATGCTACTCTTTTGGGTAGTTCAGAGAGGGACTGTTGGGGGCAGGTATGTGGCTAGGGCCTTGTGCGTATTAGAAAGCTTTGGAAACAGATCAGATGTGCTCCAGGTAACCTGCCATGACTGCTGAGGCGTAATCCTTGCCTCTTCCCACCTCTGTTCTCCCCTGAGTAGCATGGGGAAATGGAATATGTGAGAGTGTAGGGCTGGAGCAGTGGTGTGTCGAGAAATGGACGTCTGTTCCTGACTTTTTATAGTTAGGCCCATTCCCTGATAGGAACAGACAGGTCTCTGCCATGTTGAGCTCTTTGTAAAGTCTTATCACTGCCATACTGTTAATGGGTGGGCAGGAGACCCACAGGGACAAGGGTAGTCCTAAGTGTCTGGAAGGACATGTGGCCCATGGGGAGAGCTTGCCTAAGTCACTCGGCCTGTTGATGGCATCTTTCTTTGGATGCAAGAGCAGTCAGAACTGGTAGCAGAGGGCCATCCCTGAAGAGAGGAAGGGGAGGCAATCAGGTGATGTTCATTTCTTAACTCTGCATCTGTCTTGCTTTCCCCTCCCTGGCTTTCCTCTGCCTGCTCCTGTCACTCCTGGGGGTTTCTTGTGGTGGCAAAGCTCAAGTCTCTGCGAAGCTAATGACCTGCCTCTATGTGAAGCTTACTGGAGGCTGGACCTCGACACAGATTCTGCTGATGGCCTCTCAGCCCCTCTTCTGGCGTCCCCGGAGACTGGTGCTGGTCCCCTGCAGTCTGCAGCCCCTGCCCACTCCCATGGTGGTGGCCCTGGCCCCACAGAACACACCTGAGCCCTCCCCAGGGTCGTAGTTTATCAGAAAGGAAGTCCTGTGGGTGCCCACCACAGCCTTGCTTTTTTCAGTCTTAGCTCCCACTTGGGGACTTCGGGATCAGGAACCACTGTAGCCTCAGGAACCTGGCCAGGGCCAGTTCCCTGATAGTTCAGGAATGCTGCTTAGTTATTTACAGGCAAATGGCCCTTTGTCTCTAGTGGCTATCTTCCTGACTGCCAGATGGAAGTTGGTCCCATTGAGGACCTTGAATAGGGAGGATGGCTGGTGATAGGAAGCCTCAGTTTGTTGAGAATTAGGAGGTGCTCAGTGGACCTTAGCCAAGTCCAGCCATCCATATTTGACTCAGGCTCCTGTATAGAGAGTCCTGTCCACTGCCTGGTGCCTGGAGCACAATTGTTTGTGCCACAGCTGACAGTCCTAGCAAGACTGAGAGGCAGCTAGCCAGGGCATCTTCCTGGATTCTGCCACCATTTTCATTCTGCTGCTTCTGTGATGAAACTGTTGAATAAAACATTAGCTTTTTGTGCTGTTCACTTTTCTTTCCTGATCAATCTAAGATTCCCCTTGGGTTCCTCAAGCAACAGCCTCAACTCTGATGTGGGATTCCCCTCTGTATGCTGTGAATATGTTTTATTGCCATTGGCTAATAAAAGAAGCTGCTTCAGCCTATGGCAGGGCAGAATAAAGCCAGGCGGGAAATCCGAACAGAGATACATAGAGAGAGTAGGCAGAGTAAAGGAGACACTATGTAGCTGCCAAAGGAGAAAGATCCCACTGGAACCCTTCTGGTAAGCCACAGCCTCATGGTGATACACAGATGAATAGAAATGGGTTAATTTAATATGCAAGAGCTAGCTGGGAATTTGCTAATATTCTTAAGCTATTGGCCAAACAGTGTTGTAATTAATATAGTTTCTGTGTGATTATTTGGGTCTGGGCGGCTGGGAAATGAAAGAACAGTCTCTGCTTACACTCTTCCTTGTATAGCCTTGGGCTCCAGGGTAGACCCTTCTCCCACTAGCATCTAGTAGGTCCTTGACATTTGGTAAAGGAATGAAAAATCTGCCATTACTTCAAGTTATAAGAGTGCAGCACCTGTACCTCCGGTGCCACCTATTTCTGCCACCTCAACTTAGTGCTGTCATGTCTGCATCTTGGAGTAGGCATGGGCTTGAAGGGGGTGTGTCATGCCTAGAGCCACAGGCTGAGAAATTAAGTGGCAGAAACAACTAGGAACTCAGACCCCATTGCCTCTCAGTACCAGGGTCAACACTGACATGCAGAAACCATGACACTGGGGCATGTGTTTGCCTTCAGCCTGTCACTCCTAACTACCATGAGCATGCTTCATTCATGAAAGTAGTCATCCTGGGTCTATGAGGAACATGGGCTGGTCACCAGGTGGCCCAGCACCTCCATAACCAAACAGAAGGTAGCTCACAAGTGGGTAGCTGGGGAAGTCACTGCCCCATTGATGGAGTTTTCCATCAGTGTGATGTCCGCAATATATTAACTGTTGGAAGAACTTATGAGTGTCACTGAGAAAGCTTAGCTTTAAGCACAGGGTAGAGGACTTGGGGAAGCACCAGGAGCAACGGTTCGGAAGGGTTTCCAGAAACCTTAATGAAAGACTGATTCTTGTGTTTTATTCTGTTTGATCAATTCTGTCCTTTATATTTAAAAGCAAAGCTTCTCATTTAAAGGACACCACTGTCTTCCTTCAGCTTATGCTGCTGGGGGCAGAACTCCCCGGAGAGACAGCCAGGGATTCAGTTCTCTAGAAACTCATCAGTGATGTAACTTCATTGTCACCATTTTTTAAAACTTTTTTTCCTCAAGAGCATTAACTTGTGAGTGATCCTAGATTAATTACATGCTACGTAGCATGTGTATAGCAAGGCCTGTATAGGTCCTACTAAGGACTCGCTCTTCCCTCCATTTCCTCATATATAAGCCATTTCAATGCCATCTGCAAGGGGATTTTCATCCCTAAAGGCCCAATACCATCAAAACAATTGAGATACATGACTTCATGTAATTTAGGATCCACGCCATACTCATGTCCGTCTCCCGTCCCGTCCCGTCCCGTCCCGTCCCGTTCCCCCCCCCCCACCCCAAGATACCGGTTTGTGTTTTGCTCCGTGTGGCGGAGTGGTCGTGGGGTGCTGGGCATCCCCTGCAGGCTGGATTCTGGGCTTCAGGTTGATTAATAGGGAAGGAGCTAGAACGGCTTCCGTTCTGCCTGGCAGGGCGGGCTGGACTGCAGTCCTGATGTTACAGGTTGCTTATTTCAGAGGAACGCCTCCAGGTTAAGGACTAGCCGGCCCCTCAGGCCTGGCTAATCGAGCTCCGGGTGGGCCGAGGCTGACTAGCTTGCTAACAGAGAGTGAATTGAGACAGACTTTGGGTGGTGACTTCCGGTGCTTCTGAGCTAATAGCGAGCGCTGGCCCGGCGGCGCCTGCGCACACGATACTTCCGGCGTGGACAGGCTTTGCAATCGAGCGCTGGGCTGTCGGCGCCTAAGTTCATAGTGCTTCTGGCGGAGCGCAGGACCGCGGAACCTTCGAGCGTGGCCTCCAACCATGGCCTCTCTGCAAGCCAAGGATGCGTATCTGCAGGACTTGGCCAAGAAGATCTGCGCACAGCCTGGCCCCGAGCGGCAGGGGAGCAAGTGGGGTAAGGCAGCCTATCCGAGCAGCCTTTGGGAGTGGATGCCGTCGCACGGGCCATCTGTCCTGGGTCGGGACCCTACACGCGTGCTGCAAGAGTGAGCGGGTACCGGCGGGGACAGCTACGGCTTCTGAGGGCTCTGGGCCGTGGTGGAGAGGGAAGGTAGTTAGGGAACTACCAGACTCGAACGGAAAGAAAAACGTGCTCACTAGTGAAGTGTGACTAGGTCACCGACTTTTTTCACTGGCATATTTGCCAGCTCTTGTCTGTGCGTGTGATTTCACGCGTTGTAAGAACGTGCACTCCGATCTTGGGCCTTTAGTTTAAAATGCTAACATTTCCTCATCATTGAAAGTGGAAGTAAATCTTGCATCATAAAGAGTTTATTGCCGCTGGTTGGTGGGGAGCCTAACGCTGAGGACCACGAGGGTACCGGCCCGCGGGCCTGTTTGGACTACACGGTAAGTTCACCTCTGCATGGGCAACTTCAGGAAACCCATACAAAAAGTAAAAAAGAGGGGCTGGAGAGATGGCTCAGCGGTGTGTGTGTGTGTGTGTGTGTGTGTGTGTGTGTATGTGTGTGCGCGCGCGCGCGTGTGTGTGTGTGTTCTTACGCCCTCTTCTGGCCTCCACTGGCAGCAGGCACGGTTATGATGCACAGGCACACACTTAAAACACTCATAAAATAAATGAGTCTTTTGGGGGTGGGGGTGGGGGTGGGAACCGGTGAGAATCATGGTCCACATGCCCTTAGTACCAGTACTTGGCAAACAGAAGCAAGACAGATCACCGTGAATTCTAGAAACCCATAGCCCTCACCTTAAATAGTTTATTCTGGAGCCCATTTTGAATGACCATGGCCTGGGAACACGGATTTAGGTTACCCCAAATTCTAGTTTTCAACACAGAATGTTCTTGAAGCAGTTTCTTTAAGCTTTACAGAACAAAGAAAGCCAAGGCAAGTTTAAAATACATTGGTGTGTGTATCAAGTGGTTATAGTAATATGAGGGAAGCCTTTCTAGGCCCAGATGCTGATGACATTTTTGTTTTTAGAAGCAGGGTTTCTCGCCGGGCGATGGTGGCGCACACCTTTAATCCCAGCAGTTGGGAGGCAGAGGCAGGTGGATCTCTGTGAGTTCAAGGCCAGCCTGGTCTACAAGAGCTAGTTCCAGGACAGGCTCTAAGGCTACAGAGAAACCCTGTCTCGGAAACAGAGAGAGAGAGAGAGAAAAACAGGGTTTCTCTGTGTAGCTTTGACTGCCCTAGAACTCTGTAGACCAGGCTGTCCTGCCTCTGCTCCAGCTCCAGAGTGCTGGATTAAAGGCACGTTATGCCTGGAGCTGATAACGTTATTAACTTTTAGGTTAATCTGCCAAGTTAATAGATTCTCAAATGGTTTTTTATCTGTTAGTCACAGATGTAGAGGTGGGCAAGGAACGGATTATTTATGGGACTAAAGCCAACCTGAGATGAGGTCGTTATCCTCTGGACTTGCAACATTCCAACCTCTCTACATCACTGCGGTTCTAATGAGTCCATCAGTCTTTGCGGGCACAGCAGTGGCGGGCCAGAGTATGAGTAGTTCCGAAGGCCAGTGTGATTAACCAGTGAGCTTTGTTGGGGTGACTTCCAAGAGCAGAAATGATTACAAAATAGCTGTAGCACCAAAGCCCGCCCCAGCTTGGGTGGTGGGTCTGCACAGCCTGCGGCCCAGCGGGCTGGAGAGTGTTTATCCCACGTGGTCCTGCTTGACTAAGAGTCACTTGGCCTTCCTCCTCTATAGTCTTGGGGAAGAAGGGGCTAGTGAATCTGGTCAGTTTCAGGACTTCCTGAAGCCTTGATGTTTAGTTCCTGAGCTTATGGCACTTCCCTCCAAGATGGAAGGGTCTGTCTAGGAGGAACTTGCCATAGGCGAGCCCGGTGTTGAGCTTTGGGCTCGTGCCGGGATCGTTGTTTGTCCCTGGAAGTGTATTTTGGTGGCGATGACCGAAACCAGACTTTGAGTTTCACTCCTTGTGTGCGATCTGCTGGGTCAAGTGCATGAGTACAGTTTGGACTTCAAAAAAAAATGTTAGTTTATTTTCGTATTTTGAGACAGGGTCTTGCTATGTAGCCCAGCCTGGCCTCAAACTCTCAGCAATCCTGGTGCCTTAGCCTCCAAATGCTGGGATTACAGACTTGTGGCCACTGTTGCCCAGGCAGTTGGTGGTGCTGAGCTCAGGATAGGTGGCACTAGCTTAGCCACCTGGTCCTTTGGATCACTAGGATCAGTGCCTTTGCAGGATCTTTCTTTGCTGAGTTGGTCAGAGAAAAGGGATTCAGCTTGTTTTGCATTTCAGCTGTCAGAACAAAACGCTTGGAAGCTGACGGGCCCCCCAAAAAGAAAAGGAAGAAAACACAAAAGAAATCTTGGGAACAGGAACAGAAAGCTACAGAGCACAAGACTAAGCCCCCAGGGAAGATGTCTCCCACCTCTTCTAGGGCTAAGAAACCAATGGTATCCAAACAAGAGAAGAACTCCAGCTCTGTGGAGTCTCCTAAAGGTGAGGGACTCAAAGCATGCATGATGAGGGCCGGAGTGGGGCCTAGAGGCAAATGTCCCCACTGCTCAAAAGCACCAGCAGGCTTTGGTACTTTTCAGTGAGGGAAGATCATAGGGAGCAGAGTGGCCGACAGGGCACAAGAGCTCTTGATGGTCTAGTGCCACATGCCTTGTCACAGGTGACAACAGACACTGTTTTTCTAATGTCATAGTGACCAACTTCATGAAGCAGCTGTTAGTCTGTCTTAAAGGAGCTGTGTTGGAACTGACTGGCCTGTAAATCCACAAGCAGCCCTGGGGAAGGAAGAGAGAGAAATGGTGGTGGTTGCTGGGGAGAGCTCCCCTTTCAGCATAGTCTCCCTCCCTGCAGATGGCCAAGCCACAGCACCTGACTCTGTCTTTGCACTGGATTTCCTGCGACAGCGGCTGCATGAGAAGATGCAGCTGGCCCGGGGCCAGGTGAGTGGGGAGTGTTGCTGAGCTCCTCGAGCAGGCTTGTCAAGTGCTTTCCTCCCCAGTTCTCTGCCAGCCTGGGGTGTGCGGCACTGTAGTTGGTCTTTTGTTTTACTCTCTCTTTGGGGGCCCACCACCCAGCTCCCAAGTACTCAGAGACTTATTTTTACTTATGAATGTCCAGCCTTAGCTTGGCTTATTTCTAGCTAGCTTTTCTTAACTTAAATTGTCCCATCTACCTTTTGCCTCTGGGCTTTTACCTTTCTATAAACTATATACCTCTCCTCCTTGCTCTATGCCTGGTTGTGTGACTGACCCCTGGGATTCTCCTCTCCTCTTTTTCTTGTTCCCCTTCTTCTCTCTGCCTGACAGACCCTCCCCCCCCCATTTCTCTCTCCTGCCTTGCTACTGGCTCTTCAACTCTATTAGACCAGTCAGGTGTTTAAACAGGCAAAGTAACACGGCTTTACAGAGTAAACATGAAAGAATGCAGCTCATCTTTGTATCATTAAACAAATATCCCACAGCATAAATGAATATAACACATCTTTAACTAATATTCTACAACAGGGCACCTCTTGGCTGAGGTAGCAGGTGTAGTTCCTTTTTTGGAGTACCTCAGTCCTCAGAGACATCTGCCTCCTAAATGCTCTGTGTCCCTCAGAGAAGCGTAGCCTCCTTCCTTTGGGGAGCTGCCACCACTGATGCCACATGGGTAGAGTGTAGCCTGAGTTGTTCCTCTAAAGGTTAGTGTCCAGAAGTGAGGTGACCTGACTAACCTTGACATGGTGCTACATGGTGCTGCCTACCTCTGTGCCCATCCCCCACCCTCCCCTGCCGCTCTTTCTAAGGCTCTTCTCTTGAGCTTTAACTTCTCACCCTCCCAATATATGCCACTCACCATCTCCAGGTTCCTAAGAGGGGGGTCAAGGCTCAAGGCCCTCTGTCCTGCAGCGCAGGCCTCGGTTGGTCAGATGAAAAGTACGCTCTCTGGCTGTGGTACAGGAAGGGGTAGAGAGAGCACTCAACCTGAGTCCGTCATGAGCAGAATATGCAGTGGTTAGGACAGACCCTCCATAGAAACCCAGTCTGGGTACTGAATTCTAGGACAGTGCAAGATGAAGCGCTCTGGTGTGCTGGGGGGAGGGGGAGGCTGGGAACCGGAGAAGGGTTCTTACTAGGGTTTCCTCACCACTGGTGTTATTTGGGTCTGGGTAACAGGTGAAACATGTGGCCTGCGTGAGTATTTTCTCTCATCTCAGCCATATGCAGACAGGACTTCGAGACTGAATGAGTCCTCATCTTTTATGTTTTACCTTTTTCCCTCAGGGTAGCACCAAGGAGCTGTCTGCTGCCACTCTAGAGAAAAGACAGCGGAGGAAACAGGAGAGGGAACGGAAGAAGAGGAAGCGGAAGGAGCTTCGCGCAAAGGAGAAGGCTGCAAAGGCTGAGAACAAGGAGGAGCCAGCCGAGGCACCCCCAGATGTGGCCTGCAAGGAGCCGCAGGAGTCAGGGCTTATCTTTAATAAGGTGGGGGCTGTGTGGGCTGAATGCCTTTGGCCTAACTTTGCACCTTGGTGTTGGTATAGGTGCATGTTGGTGACTCTCATCTAAGGGAGCAAAAGCCATGTCATTGGTCTGTGTCACTGGTAAGATCTGTGTGCAGCCTCACTGATGTGCCTCTTACCTGTAGGTGGAAGTGACTGAAGAGGAGCCAGCCAGCAAGCCCCAGCGGAAGAAGGAGAAGCGGCAGAAGGTGAAAGGGAACCTGACACCACTGACGGGCAGGAACTACAGGCAGCTGCTGGAGCGTCTGCAGGCGCGGCAGGGCCGGCTGGAGGAGCTGCGAGACCAGGATGCAGGCAAGGCCCAAGAACTGGAGGCCAAGATGAAGTGGACCAACTTGCTGTACAAGGCGGAGGGTGTGAAGATCCGTGACAATGAGCAGCAGCTGCGGGAAGCCTTGAAGCGCAAGGAGAAGCGTAAGGCACAGCGGCAGCGCCGGTGGGAGAAGCGCTCAGAGCACGTGGTAGAGAAGATGCAACAGCGTCAGGACAAGCGGCGCCAGAACCTGCGCAAGAAGAAGGCCGCCAAGGCTGAGCGGCGGCTGCAGAAGGCCCGCAAGAAGGGCCGGATACTGCCACAGGACCTGGAGCGTGCAGGCCTCTCCTGAACAGCTTGCACCTGCCACATTCCTAGCCAGACACCAAGGTGACACACTGGGTCTCCTATGTGAGACTGATGCGTTCTTGCACCACACAGCCATAGTGAGGGCTCTAATCGTGTGCCAAAAGGATGTTTTGCCATCGTCCTTAAGTAGAACAGTGTCCGCCAGTTCCTGGGAGGGATGAAGAGGATCTGTGCCCAAGTCTTATAGTGTGTGTGTGTGTGTGTGTGTGTGTGTCTGTCTGTCTGTCTCTGTGTATTCATGTTTCTGAAGGCTCCAGAAGCAAGGTAGTAGCAGTTGAGGTGAGCTGCCCACCTGACCTCTTCCTACCCACCTGTATTTCTGGTGGCCGTGAGAACAAAAGGCCCTGACTACTGCTTCTGTGTTCACAAGTCCCTGGCAACAGAAGAGAGCCCACAGGAGTTCTCAGGGGAATCTGATCCAGTTAGGTCTGTCTCTGAGCCAGAGCTACAAAACCCAGAGTCTTTCTGGGATCCACAGGATGTGCCTTGGGTAACATGGCCTCCTGTGAGCCAGTTGGTGTCAGAGGCTTGGGAAGTAGTGGTGTGTTGGCTAGTTTATGTCAGTTTAACATAAGCTAGAGTTATCTGAGAAGAGGGAGCCTCAACTGAGGAGAAAACCTCACTAGATTGGCCTGTGGGCAAGTCTGTGGTCCACTTTCTTTACTGGTGAATGATATGGCAGGGCCCAATTCATTGTGGGCAGTGCCACCTCTGGGCTCGTGGTCCTGGATTAGATAAGAAAGCTGGCCATGGGGAGCAGACCAGTAAGCAATGTTCCTCTATGGCTTTTGCTTTAGTTCTGCCTCTAGGTTCTTGCCCTGACTTCTCTTGGTGATGTACTGTTACCTGGAAATTAACATGAAATAAACCTTTTCCTCCCCCTTTTGCTTTTGGTTATGGGTGTTTTCTTTTATCACAGCAATAGAAACCCTAAGATAAGTAAGTGAGTGTGGTTTTGGTGGCAGGGAGTCTGGGCAGAATAGCTGCTGGGGTGCTGGCCAAGGCGAGGTTGTGAATGGAGATGGGACTACTGTTAGCCAGTGAGAAGAATGGACGGACTGTAGGTGCAGAGTCACCCTCCCAGGGGAGCGCATGGGTTCAGGAGTGGCTTGTTGGGCTGGAGTATCTTTGTAGTTACTAAAGGCTAAGTAAGCAGATTAAATGATTGTTGGGTGTTATGACATATGCCTTTAGTTCACAGCACTCAGGAGACAGAGGCAGGTGGGTCTCGTGGGTTTGAGGCCAGCTAGGGCTACAAGAGACCCTGTCTCAAATGTCATCTAGACAGAAGTGGTGGCACACTCCTATAATCTCGGCACTGGAGAGGCCGAGGCAAGATGGCGGTAAGTAGCAAAAAAGAGATCCAAGCTGGCATGATCTTCAGAGGGAGACCCTGTCCTAAAAAACAGCTGGGGCGATGCCTCAGCTGGTAAAGCAGTAACTGTGCAAGCCAGACAATCCAACTTTAATATTTGGAACACTTCAAAATCCAGATGTGTGCACCTGTAATTCCAGCACTCACTGAAAGATGGGAGGGAGAGACAGAATTTCCCTGAGAGCTCTTAAGCCAGCTAGGCTGGAGTACATGGTAGCACAAAGAGGACAGAACCTGCACCAGCGAGATGAAAGTCAGAACCAACTCCCGTGAAAGTACCTAAGCACATACACATGCCCACCCCAACGAAAAACCCAAAGCGCCAGGTGAGATGGCTCTGGGCAAAGCGCTTCCTGTTGAGCTCCATCTTCAGAGCCTGCGGTGGGCAGGGCACTGGCCTCAGCACGGTGCTGGCTCAGGGCTCTAGTACACCGGAATAATGGGGAAAAAAATCTGGAATACTGGGCAGGTACAGTTAAGCAGTGGCTAGAGTTCTAAGTTTTTGAAGGTGTAAAACGTAATATATATTCCAAAACATTCCGGGAGAACCACTGGTTATGGTTTGAATCCATAATGTCCTCAAAGACTGTGTCTGGGTCCCCTAGTGGTATTATAGGTGCTTTGTGGGAGGTACCGTTGTGAAAGCTTTTTTCTTAACAAAGGTGGTTATCCTAATGAGGGCCTTATTCCTTGGGCTTCCTCTTCCCCCTTGTGCCAGCTAGCCAATCAGATTTTGTAAAGAGTCTGCCAATGAGCCCCCTGAGCCTGGATTAAAGGACAGGCCCCCTCGCCCATGTATATACAACACAACTCCATTTGGATTCTGGTACACCTTTTTTTTTCTCTTACAAACGGAAAGTGTTTTATTGATTACTTTCACTATGTGTCTTCCTTTGCGCAACACTGAAATTATTTTGTAACTGGTACCCTCAGAGGCCAGAAGAGGGGGTCCGATGCCTGGAACTAGAGTTAAAGACAGTTATGAGCCACCATGTAGGTGCTAGCAACCAAACCCCAGGTCCTTTGCAAAAACAGTAGGTGTTCATCTGAGCCATTTCTCCAGTCCTACTTGTGAGTTCTTGATAGAAGTTTTTATTGTTTTGCCAGATGTGGTAGAGAATACCTATAATCCCACGAGGTAGAGGGCTGGCTGTTTGAGGTAGCTTGGTGGTCACATCATAGCAAAATTCAGCAAGGAGAAAACAGGATTGCAGGAAGGTAGGCTACACCCCTCAAGGCCATCTTCAGTGTCCTTTCTCTGCCAGTCACGCAGGTGACCCGTATGAGAAGTAGGGTCCTTAAAGCCAGTAAAAGAGGCAGAGACAGTCCTTCCTGCTGTTAGGAGTCCCATAAGAGGACCAAGCTACACAATTGTAGCACATATGCAGAGTGTCAAGGTCAGTCTCATGCAGGCTCCCTGGTTGTAGGTTCAGTCTCTGTGAGCATATGTATGTATTTCTAAATATAAATACAACGTGCTCAGTCTGCACAATATTACTTGTGTTATATGTGATTTCATGGTTGACTACTCGGTACTGAATATCCAATTTGAGGACTCTTTCCGAGGCCAAAGTTTCATTTTAAATTTTAATGACTATGCCTGAGAGATCCATGAAACAAAAACGCCTCTGATCTGCAAGCCCCTTGCCAAGGACAGAGAGTTCCTGAAATGTTGGAGGCTGCTGTTTATGGGAGATAACAAGCCACCTGTTTTCACTCCCTAAACAAGTTTGCTAGACTCATCTGCACCAGATGTGCGTGGTTACATGTGGGCGGGAGGTTCACAGGCAGGAAACACATCAGGATGAACGCTTGCCTCCAATTGGATGCAGGCTGGAGGTACGCCAGGATGTATGCTTGCCCCATTGTACCTGATGGGAAATGCAATGAATTACGGGTTTTCCTTCTTAAGCCATGGCAAACCATGACGTGGGGGTCATTTCCAGGAACCTGGGTATGGGCCTGGCCAGTGCCCACTCACTTGGCCAGTGTTTAATTAAAACTTGCTTCAAATTTGGCTTTAACTTGTGGTAGTGATCTTATTCTCAATCAGTGGGGTTAATATCTTCTCTGAGGAAAACTATCTCCCACTCTGAACATTTCTTAGTTGCATTTAAGGTGCCATGAGATCCCCCCTTCCTTGTTAGCATATCAATTGCTGTTCTGGTTCAGATCTTGTTTAGGCAGCCATGTTGATGAGACTTTAGGGGTGTAGCTTCTAGGAGATGAAACTTATTACAAACTTCCGGTTCCTCTGTCTCTAACAGTTCTTCCTCTCCCTTTTCTGCAGTGATCCCTGGAACTTAGGTGCAGGAGTTGTGATGTAGATGCAGCAATTAGGGCAGGGAACCACATGGTTGCTTGTTCTTTGCAATTTAATCAGTTGGGGCTTTCTGTTATGGTTTCTGTCTCTCGCAAGGAGAGGCTTCTGTGATGTGGGGTTATTTTTATTTTTTTATTGTTATTATTTTTGCTTGTTTATTTCCCCAAAGATTTATTTGTTTTTATTATATATGAGTGTTTTGCCTGCATGTAAGTGGACTGTATGCATGCCTGGTGCCTGTGGAGGCCAGAAGAGGGTGCTAGGTCCCTTAGATAGGTTGTGAGCTGTACTGTAGGTTCTGGGAACTGAATCCCCATCCTCTTCAAGAGCAGCAAGTGTTCCTAAGCACTAAGCATTTTCTCTGTTCTTAATAATTAATTCTTGACGATCTGCATTTTAGCTAGGAAAGTTTTTGCAGGGTTTGGTGGCTCATGCCTTTAATGGGAGGCAGAAGCAGGTGGATCTCTGTGAGTTTGAGGCCAGCCTGAGCTACAGAGTGAGGTCCGGGACAGCCAGAGCTGTTACACAGAAAAATCCTGTCTCAAAAAACCAAAACAAAAAATTAGTTTTCTTAGAAAAAAGGGGGGAGGCAACAAACAAATGAGCCCAGGTGGGGAATTGGTAATTTTGTCTTCCTATTTTTTGCATGGATGTTTCCTACCCTGCTCTGCACTGGATTAGTTATACTCTGACAGCACTCTTCAAGTACCAAGTCCTCTAATGACATTCCAGTGACAGTTGTAAGAAAGTTCACCAGTTCCTGGTGACCTAGTTGGCTCACCAGTGCTGCTGCTGCTGCTGCTGCTGCTGCTGCTGCTGCTGGGGAAGGCACTGAGATCTGAAGACCATACCAAGGTTCTTGCCATGATAAGTGGTACTTCAGAGGTGAGGTACAGTCAAGAACTGGGAGGGAGTTTTTTTTTTTATTACAGATTGAAAGTACAAGAGAGAGAGAGAAAGACTCCTCAAGAGAGTCACAGCCCCTAGGATTTTGGGTAGCTCTGTCTTATGGGCAGACTTTCATGCTTTAACAGAAAGGAAGATTATTCATGAGCTGAGATGGGAAGAAAGGCAGAAAATTCAGCAATTTCCCCTTAAGATTCTTTCTGTCTTCACATTGATTTTTCAGATGTGTCACAGTGTCAGTGCATGATGGGGGCAATTCACAAGACTAATTATATGAAGACACCATTATGATAAAGCAAAAGATAGTGGCAAGGCATCTCAGTTGGTCATGTTGTCCCACTTGGTTTTGGGTAGTCTTGTCTTTACTGTCACTGGGGTTTTTAGAGCTAAAGTCTAGGCATAGCTATCCGACCTAACACATGAAAGAGATGAATCATAATGAAAAATAGAGAAGAGGTTTACTCAATGCAGCCATACTGGGGCCCAGTGATCCCCAAGCCCTTCTTCAGGATAACCATCAAGAGATTTGGTTCGAGGAGATGAAACAATTAAGCCAAATTGACCAAGGTGCAGTCTCACAAAACGCTATCTCAGCTCCAGTCCTGCCAAGAGGTCTGATGGATTGTTACTCTGTTGGTAGCTGTCTTCCCCTGGAAGACAGACCAATCTTTTTCTACACAATGATTACTTTTCTTCCAGAGTAATTGTGGCCCTCTGGGGATTGTGGGGGATTTATTCTGTTAGGGTTTGCTCTTCCTGGAATCCATAGTAACTCCAGAGGGAAAGGTGAAAGGCAATGTATGCCTAGTGTGGTGTTTCAAACCTTTAATCCAACACTTAGGAGGCAGAGGCAGGTGAATCTCTGTGAATTCAAGGGAAGTCTGTCTGGTCTGCATAGCGAGTTCCATGGCAGTTAGGGCTATATATAGAGACAATGTCTCAGAAGAAACAAACCAAACAACCAACCAAACTAACAGGAAAAGAGGATGTAGCTCTGTGCCTTCAGCCCAAGTGAGGCCAAGACAAGGCAGAGGAGCCAGGATTTCATCTTGTGTTCAGTTACCTTGTGTGCCTAAGAGCATGGTCAGCACTTTTAGCAAAAAGTTTTTTACCACATAGTTGGTTCAGTTCTGTTCTATCATCCACATGGGGCCGAGGCGACACAGCCCTGAGGTGACATCAGCCACTGGCCGCCTCACGGGTTCCTTTGCGTCATGTGCCTGTTCTTTCAGCCAATTCTCAACTTGATTTTTTTTTTTTTTTGGAAATGGAAAAGAAATGTGCTGCTTTTCCACTAGAGAGCCTTGCCTTTAAAGTGTCAAGCAGGCTTTGAAATCTGTGCATCTGCTTTGTCTCAGGTTCACTCTTCCTGGAGTGGCCTGTTGTCTAAAAAAGCTGTGAATTCTGGCAGGTTCCTAACCTAACATTTGTCTTGAAAGACCCCAAGATATGGAAGTTCTCCTGGATTGGAGGAACTATATGTCCTCTCGGCTGTCTGTATTTCTGGAATGGACATTTGTTTATGTGTCTTCTGTCTTTTGTTTTGTCTTACTTGTGACTATGATGATTGGGACAGACTGTGATGTTGACTCTGGATCAGTGGTTTTTGTCTATCTAAGTTTTGTTAGCCTTTGTCTGTGTATCTTTGGTCTCTGTCTTACACGCAGGTAGCGTGTTCGGTTCTCTGGTGAGATACGCAGGTGGAGTTTCTCAGGTCTGTGGTATGACACGCGAGTGGCGTGGTCAGTTCTCTGTAGAGACATGCATGGATAGCGGTCTCATTTCACCCGCAGAGCAGCTTGAAGCTGTGTCTTGGTTTGTTTGGCGCCATTGCCCTGTATGTCTGTGTAATATGTGTTGTGCTTTTGTTCTGACTTAGACTGACGCTGACGTACTCAAATCATGACTTCTTTTGACTTTGATATTGTGACCACTTACAAGACTTCAGAGATAGGGCCATAAGCATAGGTATATTTCATAAAAAAAAAAAAAGAGAGAGAGAGTCAGCCTCGGCCCCAAGCACATGGCTGTGGGGCAGCATGCTTGTATGGATGGCTGGGCTATTCAGCCTTGCTGTTACAAGGTATCGAGGCTGCCAGACACAGTTGTAGAAGGTGGATGTACCCCAATAGGATTTCAAACACTAAACAAAAAATCTGAGGGTAATCACTATGGCCTAAAGAGGTTAACAATCTTTTTTCCCCAGTGCTGCATACCACCCTGCCCCCCCTGTGCTGATGGACGAATTCCCTCTGCCTGCCCTGGGAGCTGCATGCCTCAAACCTCTGGTCAAAGCTGACCAAGGCTTGGCTCTGTGAAGAACTCTTTTAGATCCTATGGGTTATAAGTATCTGTCATCATTTATAGGGGCTGGTTACAAATTATTGTTGGTTAATGTTTAAAAAAACCCCTATTGTTGGTCTCAAATGTTTCATACTGGTACAGGATTTTATGTGCTGTTTAAAATGTAGCCATACATCCCCACTGAGAAACCACAAAAAAGACTTTGGTAATGTTAGACCCCGATTCTGGGGTGCTAACCCCTCGAACGTGCGCCCCAAAGACCACCAAGAACCACACCAATTGTTGCTAAAGCAAGAGGTATAATTCAACGTTTGCAAACGGGCTTCTGCTCCCCAGTAACTCGGGACTGAGCAGAGAGCCTCGAACAACAATTACAAGCGGTATTTATAGGAAAAGATCTCAGGCATAGTATAGGGGTGGTGGGGCATATAGTGATTGGCTATAAGCAACTGCTACATATCAATAGAAGGTCATTTGGAGTTTAGCCAGTCCAAGCTCCTTTGATCCCCGGACGTTCTCATAGGATCTCCCAGACGCTCTCACAGGATATCAGCGGGTCCACCTGGACTCTATGGCTTGGCCAGTCTTGTTTAGATAAGCAGTTAATTGGAGTTGTTTACGACCTCATCCTGTTCACCAAAAGGAGGCTTCATCTTGCTCATTAAAAGTTATTTATAACTTCATCCTGTTATGCCAAGAAGGGGGGCTTGAGTGCAAAAGGTGAAGGCCTAGCTAAGGAATTAAACATATTGAACATAAGTATTTTTAACCCTTACAGTAAGAGTTTTTATGTTGTCTAAAAAGCAAGAGAGATTTTTGGTATGTTGTCTAAAAAACAAGAGAGATTCTGGTAAAAAAAAAATGTGTAAACAAAAATGGACCTTATCTAGTTCCCTGTGTGTGTTTTCAAGGTCAAACTTAAAGCAGGTAGGGACAGGCTGACAGTCTATTGCCTCAGGGCTCTCACCACCATCTGTGTTTCTTGAATGTTTAAGGGAGGCTTACAGGCGCTATACTCCCTTTGACCCAACCTCTGAGGGTCAGGAAGCGGCAGTAGCTATGGCCTTCATAGGATAGTCAGCATCAGATATTAAGAAAAGTTACAGCGGTTAGAAGGGTTGCAGGATTATACCTTGCAGGATTTGGTTAAGGAGGCAGAGAAAGTGTTTCATAAGCGAGAGACTGAGGAAGAGAAGAGAGGACCAGAGGGATCATAGACAAGAGAGAAATTTAATAAAATTTTGGCCGCAGTGGTAGGAGAGAAAGGAAAGACAGGACCTAGATAGAACCTGGGCAACAGAAGACCAAAGATGAGCGAAGACGGACAGAGGCACCCCTTGGACAAAGACCAATGTGCTTACTGCAAAGAAAAAGGACATTGGGCAAGAGAATGCCCAAAGAAGAAAGGAAGGACCTCTAAGGTACTGGGCCTAGAAGAAGATGATTAGAGGGGATGGGGCTTGGACCCCCTCTCCTGCGCCTAGGGTAACCCTGACTGTGGAGGGGACCCCTATGGATTTTCTAGTGGACACAGGGGCTGAGTACTCTGTGCTGAAACAACCATTGGGGAAGCTAAAAAATACATAAGACTATAGTAATTGGAACAACTGGACAGAAACAATATCCGTGGACCACCTTACTAACTGTAGATTTGGGGAGAGGACAAGTGACTCATTCCTTTCTGGTTATCCCTGAGTGTCCCATGCCTTTATTAGAAAGAGACTTCTTAACAAAGTTGAAGGCCCAGATCAGGTGATCAAAGCCTTTTGTTGACTGAACCAGTGACCTTTGCTCCCCCTGCTGTCCTCAATCCCGCCACCCTACTGATGACACCTCACTACCCATCACTGCACTGACAGTTTGGCAGAATAGGCTGGTACCCGAGATGATCTGAAGGATCAGCCTTGGCCTGGGAGTCCGAGCTGGTATGCAGACGGCAGCAGTTTCATGGTTGAAGGTAAGTGGAAGGCGGGGGCAGCGGTGGTGGATGGGAAGCAAGTAATCTGGGCATAGCCTCCCTGAAGGATGTCGGCCCAGAAAGCCGAACTCGTGGCTTTTATACCAGCTCTACTGATGGCAGAGGGGAAGTCTATCAACATCTACACTGACAGCAGGTATGCTTTTGCCACTGCCCATATATGCGGAGCAATATATAGACAAAGAGGACTGTTAACATCTGCAGAAAAAGACAAAAAAAAAAAAATCTTCCCAAGGTTCGGGATACCCAAGGTAATCGGGTCTGATAATGGACCTGCCTTTGTTGCCCAGGTAAAGTCAGGGACTGGCCACCCAACTGGGGATCAATTGACCGACCCCAGAGTCAGGTCAGGTAAAAAGGATAAATAGAACCTTAAAGGAAACCTTGACAATTGGCCCTAGAGACCTGAGGGAATGACTGGACAGCCCTCCTTCCCTTTGCCCTATTCCAGCTTTGAAACACCCCTAGGGCGATTTAAATTCACCCCTTATGAGATCCTATGTGGGGGACCGCCACCGCTCACTAAGTCGGGTGGAATATATAATTCTGATGCTATTCTTTCTAGACCTTTATTTGCCCACCTAAAGGCCCTTGAAGGAGTGAGACGCCAGATCTGGAAACAACTGAAAGAAGTATGCATCTCTGCCTGGATCCACGCCTCCCATGTGAAGCGAGCTCCTGAACTACCCAAATTGCAGTACCTGGGACTGTTGACAACACCACCAGTCAGGAGGCTTGTGTTTGGGGGATTAATCATAGGCTGACTCTTACTGAGGTTATGTAATGAGACTCTTAAGAGCCCTGAGACTCCTGACACCAGGTACTTGGTTCCCAGTTTAGATAAATGGTGGGCCTGTGGTATGGGCCTAGCCCCTTGTGTTTCGGCATCCGTCCTCAACCAGACGGAGGACTTCTGTGTCCTGACTCAGGTCATGCCTAGAATCCTATACCACCCTGAAGAAACAATTCTAAACCTCTATGGGCACAGGGGTAGAGCTAAAAGGGAGCCAGTGACCCTTACTCTAGCCCTCTATTAAAACCCTGGAAGGGGCTATAACTTTACTGAAAAAAATCACTTCCCTCAGTGAGACGGTGTTACAAAACTGGAGAGGATTAGACTTCCTCTTCCTCTGGGAAGGTGGGCTCTGTGTTGCTCTGGGAAAAATGTTGTTTTTATAAAAATAACTCTGGGTCCATCAAAGAATCAATAAAACAGCTTAGAAAGAGATTATACAATTCATAAAAGATAGGCTATCCACAGTCCAAACATTGGTCCTTACCCAGCAATACC
The DNA here is from genome assembly GCA_004026605.1 of Ondatra zibethicus. Taxonomy (NCBI): domain Eukaryota; kingdom Metazoa; phylum Chordata; class Mammalia; order Rodentia; family Cricetidae; genus Ondatra; species Ondatra zibethicus. Next base: position 89,092 of record PVIU01005169.1, read on the forward strand.
ATATCCTAAAACAACAGGAGGAGTCCAATGTTTAACCAGACGGTTTTAAGATTAAAACTGTGCACAAGAAAAAGGGGGGAATGAAAGACCCCAACCAATTTTTCATAATGAACTGGATGAGTTGGCTAATGAAAAACTACAAAGCATAATAAACCAGGTTTGACCATTGCACTCCAGCAGATTCTTCTTCCCCACCCACCCCCCAACAGGGCAGGAAGGCTAGCAATTATCAGAACCGGTCACATTCTTCTAAACAGATGATTATCAGAACTGGTCATAATGAATGATTACCAGACTGTAAACTGAGTCACAATGGAACAGTCACGATGGAACAGGCAGGATGTCACATATTCAAGGTTTTTCTGGGAATAGGCTGAACTATGTTAATTTCATTCTGGGTTGAATATCTAGACCAATCCCAATTGTACCTGTACCCCATATTATAATTTATGTAAAACTTGTGATTTTGTCTATAAAAACTTGCTTGCACAGATACTCGGGGTGCTTAGCTATCCCGAAGCTGGGCACCCGCTTGCTCAACCGTGGAATTAAACCTTGTGCTTTTGCATCTGACGGCCTGGTTATTGAGCCTGGGGCTCCTCGGTGACAAGACCACTCTGAAGGTCTTTCATGGTGTCCCATAATCTTTTTTGGAGACCTTGGGTTACCAGGATCTTGGAGTCTCTGTCTAATATAATAAGCTTTTAAATCATTATTTTAAATGTCATAGTCTGCAGATCTCTGAAGTATGAGGGCTGCCTAGGTATGTCTGATTAGACAAACTTTGTTTCTCATTATTTGTTTTAAGTTTGACTTTGAAAACATATACATGGAACTAAATAAGGCTTATTCCTGTAACTAATCATATCAGTACTTTAAAGATGACTAACTTGTATTTCCTAACAGTCTATAATAAGTTAGCAGCTTTCAGAAGACTAGAACTTTACATCTGTAATGATTTTGAATTAAAGCTAATAAAGAAACCAAATTAGTTATTCTAAGGGTATGCACAGAACAAGTTCATATCTAGCTGTTAATGCTGTCTCCTGCTAAGGCAAGGAACAGGTCCCAGGGTGAAATGGGAACAGGAGGGAGTCTAAGAGCTAGCATTGCCCTAGGGCTGGAGAGATGGCTCAGAGGTTAAGAGCACTGACCGCTCTTCCAGAGGTCCTGAGTTCAATTCCCAGCAACCACATGGTGGCTCACAGCCATCTGTAATGAGATCTAGTGCCCTCTTCTGGCCAGCAAGCATATACAGACAGACAGAACACGATACATAACAAACAAACAAATAAATCTTTTTTTTTAAAAAAAAGAGCTAGCATTGCCCTAGGGCAAACTGAGACGCAGGTCTATTTTCCTGCTGATCTATAGAACCGTCTTGGCAGGTGTGTACCAAGTTGCCCTGGGAAAGCTGCCCTGGGCCCTACATTTTTCCCCCTTCAGAAGTACCGATGGTAGGAGTCAATCATGTGTCCTGTTTGTCCCAGGGCCTCAAGGGGTGATACTGGGACCTCAGTACCACCAGTTGAATAGTATTGACCCATTCTTGAACAAAAGCCATCAGTTTGTTGATAAGAAGCAAGATCATCAGGGGCCTGTTAGAGCTGGAAGCAAGGTTGTTAACCAGCAAGACCAGCTGAGCAAGTTTTCATCCAGTCTCCCTGTGAGTGGTCTGTTCCCTATCATTAACAAGGCCAATTACCCCAGAGTGATTGACGTAGAAACAACATTCTTTCCCCAGAAGAGGAGGTCCAAACCTCCAGAATGTTTGGGTGGAAAGTTCCATCCTAAGTCCCCTCCCCTGGGAGTTGCCTCAGTCCAGACTCCACCTCCGAGAAAGGCCACCAAACAATGATCCCTCCCCAGAGATGCTCAAGATCACTACCACAGGGTATTTAAACTGCTCCCCCCCCCACACCCCCAGAGAACAAACGCAAGGTTTTCTGCTCTCCTCTCTGGGTGTTGGAACGCCACCCGGGAGCGTTAGTATCCATTAAACCTGGGCTTTTTCTAATTCGGTTTGATTTGGTCTGATTTGGATTATTGCGTTGGTGGAGAGGTTTATCAGGTTGCAAAAACTTTTCAGTATGAATTTCATTATGCTTACTGGGGTGGTTTGAAAGAGAATGCCACCATAGGCTCAGGCATTTTGAAAACTTGGTCCCCAGTTGGAGAGTTCAGGAAGTGCAGCTTTGCTGGAGGAAGTGAGTCCCAATGAGGGGCTTTGAGACTATAGAGCCTCATCCTGCTTCTAGTTCACTGACTCTGCTTTGCTGGTGCAGCAAAAGCTGTGAGCTGCCGAACACTTGCTGCTATGCTTTCCCACCATGATGGCCAAAATTAACACCTCCCTTAAGTTGCTTTTGGCCACTGTGTTTTATCACAGCAACATAACAGTAACTTATACAGTTAAAAACACATTATTGTTTATAAAGATGTGAATTTGGGGAGTGGGGCAAGGCAACCCTTCCATCACACTTTGTTACCTGAGTCACACAGCAGGGTGTGAAGCCTGCTCTGGGGTACAACTGACTAGACTGGTATGCTCATCCTAAATGATGAACTGGTGAGGAAACTGGTGGAGAATTGGGGAAAAGAGCCTTAATTCAGCTGGAAGACAGGCCTGAGGGTATTGGTAGCAACCTTGAGGTCTATAAGCGGGGAGAGAACAAGGGCAAATTCAGAGTCAGGGGGATCAAGGCAGTCACTGGTACTGGGTGAGGAGGATAGCCATTAGGCTGAGGAAATTTGCTTCTACTCAGCGGACAGTCTTAATTTGCTTCATATTTGTATGTGATCATTGAAAGACCCTCAGAGTGGTCTTGTTGCCGAGGAGCCCCAGGCTCAATAACCAGGCCGTCAGATGCAAAAGCATGAGGTTTATTTTCATGGTTGCGCAAGCGGGTGCCTAGCTTCGGGATAGCTAAGCACCCGAGTATCCGTGCAAGCAAGTTTTTATAGACAAAATCACAAGTTTTACATAAATTATAATATGGGGTACGGGTACAATTGGGATTGGTTTAGATATTCAACCCCGAATGAAATTAACATAGTCCAGCCTGTTTTCAAAAAATTTAGGTACGTGACATTCCGCATGACATCCTGTTTTTATGGCATCCTGGCATCCTGCTTGTTCCATTGTGGTTTAGTTTGCAGATTGGTAATCATTCACTATGAACGGTTCTGATAATCATCTGCTTAGAAGATTGTGACCGGTTCTGATAATTGCTAGCCTTCCTGCCCTGTTGGGGGGTCGGAAGATTCTGCTGGAGCGCAATGATTAAACCTGTTTACCATGCTTTGTAGTTTTCCATTACCCAACTCATCCAGTTCGTTATGAAAAATCAGTTGGGGCCTTTCAATCATGAAATCCAAGCTGAACTGGGAGGGAGAGCAATTCAGAAACAAAACCAAACCCATCAGATACAGACAAACGAAGATGGCAGTAGCCCAGCACTACCATTAGTGGTTTCCTGGCCTTGCAGGGGCCTCCGCTCAGGGAAAACTGGGTCCTCTGATACACTGGGGAAAAGAATTTCAAAGTGAGCCAAATGAAGTCAAGTTAGTGAGTTTATGTAGGAGGAAGATGGCCGATAGACCCAACTAGGCCATAGCCGGCCAAGCTCGAATGAGCATGCGCTGTAGTAACTTTCCCCTTGGGCCAACCTGGAGTCTGCTGCGGTGGCTAGAGACTGCTGACATGGAGGCAAATGGTCAGTGGAGCCAATGGAGAAAGGACAACACACCTCTAGAGGCCTAGAGGACCAATGGGGTGCTGGGAGGAGGATATAAAGACGAACCCGATTTCTGCAATAAAATAGTCTGCAGCACATTCTGCTACTCAGCTGACTCCCGGAGTCTATGTTGTTGATTCCTTGCCTCCTCCCCCTCCCCCAAGGGGTGTCTGTGCAGGGTCGCCTGCAACAATTAAGTATTTAGGAGGCTGAGGAGGTGACCCAGTAGTTAGAGTGTTTGCAGTGCTTGAAGAGGACCTAGGTTTATTTCCAGGCACCAGCATCAAATGGCTCACAACCACTGTTAACTGTAGTTAACAGCAGTGATATGATGGTCCCTTCTGGCATCTGCTAGCAGCTGCACACATGTGGCATGCACACAGACTGGCAGGCATTCACACACACAAATAAATCAAAATAAATGAAAAAGTATGCAAACAAAGTTATAAAAGCAAAGGCTAGTATACATGCCCAAGTCATGGGTGTGGGCTCGGAGAGAGAGAGACACTGTCATGTTTAGATGTCTTTACAGTGGCTATATGTTAATAAAAACTCCTATGTCTTTCTAAGTTACCTTACTCAAAGAATATTTTTATAAGAAGGTTTGATAAAACAAAGGTTAAATTTAAGTGACATTTCAAAGCTGAGTAAAAATGTACATATGAACTGGCTTATTTTTTTATCTTAAAGAATTTCCTTTTGAAAATGAAATTTTGACTGTTTGGATTTAGGGTTGAAAGAAGAGAGATAGTATGTTAAAACACATAGTTACAAACATGTATGTTAAAAGACATGATTACAAACATTGTACTCTGCAGAAAGCATAGCTCATCATTTCCTGATTTTTAACTTTTTAATGGCTTATTAATTTTTATTTTATATGCATTTATGGTTTGCCCACATGTATATCTGTATGAGGGTGTCAGACCTCACAGACGATGGTGAATGGCCATGTGGGTTCTGGGAATTGAATCCAAGTCCTCTGGAAGAGCAGCCAGTGCTCTTAATTACTGAGCCATCTCTCCAACTCCCTGCCTTTGAATGGTCTGCTTACATATTTTTATTTATTTATTGTATATGCACGCACTTCAGAGTGCATGTGGAAGTCAGAGGAGCTGGTTCTCACTTTCCACCACACTGCTTCTGTCAGTGGAACTCAGGTTGCCAGGCTTGGCAGCTGTGCCTTTGCCCACTGAGCCATCCTGCCAGTCTCTAATAAGTCAATGTATTAGTTACCTTTCTGTTGCTGTGATCATGACCAATGCAACTTGTAGAAGGAAGGGTTTATTTGAACGTGTGGTTCCAGAGAGACAAGTGGCTATCAGCAACAGGCATGGTGGCTGGAACTGTATACTGAGAGCTCACATCTTGAGCTGCAAAGCATGAAGCTGACAGAGTAAATTGCAGAGAAGGAGAGGCCTTGAGCTCTCAAAGCCGACCACCAGCGATACACCCCCTCCAGCAGGGCTGCACCATTTAAACCCCCACAAAGTATTCAAATGACTGAGACTGTTCTCATTCAAACCACCACAGCGGATAACATAACCAAGTAACTGAAAGGTCACACTGGGAAGAGGGACAAAGACCTCAGACGAACACTGCCCTCCTTAAACACACACTACATCCATCCTCAGGTCCTGACAGGAGGTTTTGGTTTCAGTGTAAGGCAAAAGGTATAGGTAGCTAAACAGTCCTGGCCAAGTTGTGGTCCTGCCCATCAGTGATCCATCATTTACTTCCCTCATGACCCTAAAACCTTGGTCTTCACTGCTGATGACTTGGAGGGATCCTGGAACTGACTTCAACACCTGCCCAGAGTTTTCCCCTTGGAGGAGCCTGCAACTGGGTTCTCCTTGTCCCTCTTGTTTTTAAGGTTCTTGGTTAAAGTACTGTTTAAACGGGCTTCTGATCTCTTGAGTTGAGAGGAGACTGTTGTGTAGTTAGTTACATATTAGCAGGCTTGGAGGACAGAGGGGACGGGCCCCACCCTCATAATCAACAGCCCATAAGACCAGAGGCAGAACTCATGGCTACAATTACTGGTCAGGAGACATGAGTCATACCCCTGGTCTTGGTGGAGACAGGACCTGGAAAGTCATTATAGATAACTATTAAAACCTGGTTTCTGGAAACCTAAATCTTACAAGACTCCTGTACAGCAGGAAGCGTTGTGTTGAAGAATAAGTGTGTGCATTGCCTCTGCTGCCAGAGTGAAATCCAGCAGGACTGACAGCTGCCTGCCTGGGTAGCACAGAGTCTCACAGGAAAGCTGCCTGTTCTAAAGACTCTAGAAATAGTGTAAAGTCTGCCAAGATGTAGAATGGTACAATGTTCCCCTTGGCCTTGGTCTTCATCCCCCTCTGCCCCAGGGGTGTGTGCTGTGTGGTGCCCTGCGACGGACTCCGTCTGTCACACTGTGCGGTGTGCCTTGAGTCACTTCAATGGAGACCGCTGGATGGAGGACCCTGGGGAGGCTAAAGTGAGATCCTCATGAGGTCCTTTGTGTTTCTGCCTGGTTCCTGGGTTTTCTTCATCTCATGGTAAGACATAAACTTTCTTTCCTTGTCTAAGAAAGTTTTTTTTCCTATCAAGGGTAGCTAACTCAACAAAGACCCATATTACCTTAACCACCCCCTTCCCCGTCTCTCCAATTACCCAGTCTTGTCAGATTATGAAGCATTCTCCCACCAATGGGAAGAGACACAGTCACCATCTACACTCGGGATAAAAGACAGGGTTTGTTTTAGTTACTTTTCTAGTGCTAAGACAAAAACACCACGACTGAGGAAACTTACAGAGGAAAGCATTTAAAGGGCGCTTACAGTTTCAGAAGGTCCATGCCACCGTGGTGTGGAGCATAGCAGCAGGTAGGCAGACCTGGAGTAGTGAGAACTCACATCTTGATCCTCAAGTAGGCAGCCGAGAAAGAGAAAGACTCAGGATGTTGTGAGCTTTTGAAACCTCATAGGCCACCCCGCCCCAACACACTTCCTCCAACAAGGACACACCTCCTAATTCCCCTCAAACATTTCTCCACCTGGGAGCCAAGTATTCAAATATATGACACTATGGGGCCATTCTCATTCAGACCACCTCGGAGGCCATCTTGGCCATGCATGCTAGCTGTGGGTTTGGGTTTTGTCTCACCTTTTTGACAAAAAGAAGTTGCTTTGCCAAGTGGCTCTCACTTTGGGTGTTCCTTTATGACACTACAAGCTTATTCTTTTCCCACACTTGAGTTGAGGCCACAGACCTCCCTGCTCCTTTACACATTCCCTCTGGTGTACACTTCTGCACCATGTTGCATTCTCCCTCACTTTTTGCTCTGGTGATTGTGTGCCTCAGACCATTTGCTCTAGCTCCACTTGACTTGGGTCTTATGTTACATCTATACTAACTTGGTACCCTTTTCTTCTTCTTCTTCTTCTTCTTCTTCTTCTTCTTCTTCTTCTTCTTCTTCTTCTTCTTCTTCTTCTTCTTCTTCTTCCTCTTCCTCTTCTTCCTCTTCCTTCTCCTCTTCTTCCTCCTCCTCCTCCTTCTTCTTTTTCTTGAGACAGGGTTTCTCTGTGTAGCCCTGGCTGCCCTGCAACTCTCTCTGTAGACCAGGCTGGCCTCTGCCTCCCGAGTGCTGGGATTAAAGGTATGTGCCGTCACCACCCGGCTTTGTTACCTTTTTCTAAAGGAAGGTGGCTACACTAATGTTCTTTCCTGAGACTCTATTGCCATGTGATGGACTAGGTGCCTTCCTGTTCTGGATTGAGTGGTGTCTTAGTTTCTTTTGCTGTTGCTATGATAATATACCCTGGCAAAAGCAACTTAAAGAAAAAAGAGTTTATTTTGGTTCATGGTTGTAGGGTACAGTCTATATTGGTGGAGAAGTCCTGGATGTAGAAACTTGTGGTAGCTGGTCACATGGCATCAGCACTTAGGAAGCAGAGGACAAGGGATGCATCTGACCAGCTAGCTTCCTCTTTTTTTGTGCAGTCTGGGACCCAACCCTAGAGTACAGTTCTGCTTTAGAGTGGGTTTTCCCACAAAGGGCATGGTGGCACACGCCTTTAATCCCAGCACTTGGGAGGCAGAGACAGGTGGATATTTGTGATTTCCAGACCATCCTGGTCTACACAGTGAGTACAGGACAGCCAGGACTACGTAAAGAGACCCTGTCCCAAAATAAACAAACAAAACCAGAAAGTTGGTTTTCCAGCCTCAAGTAAACCAATCAGAATAAATCCCCACAAACATGGCTGGTAGGTTGGCAACATTAACATCACAAGGAGGTAATACCAGATCTCACAAGGCATGGGATTCCTCTGCTTTTTGAGGTACTTATTTTGTACGAAGTATTAACTGGATCCTCAAAGACCAAAAACTAACCAACACACCAGGCAAAGAGAACTCTAGAACTCGTCTGGTTCTCAGGTTGGGTTTGCATTTGGATGCCATCAATTGAGGTAACTAGAGAGTTGGGAGGGAATGCTACACATGATTGGCAGGAATCTCGTGCTGGGAGAAGGAAAAGACTGGGAGCCTGGTGCTGTGTCCTGAGGGGATCATGTCTCCCAGGAAGGAAGTTTAATTTAATTCTGACAATTTATTGAACCACCTTGCAGGAGACTGGAGCCAAGACAATGGGCTGGACCAAAGATAACACCTCCCATGGACCCTTGAGAAAGTCAACAGAAAAGTGACTTTAAATACTTGCTCAAATGAACAAATAAATTAGTGGAAAACACTGCCTTGGTCCCTATGTTTGGCTCTGGCCACCTTCCTCTCTCTTTTACTCAAGATGAAAAGCCATTCTTATTCTGGGCATGGTGACACATGCCTTTGATCACAGCACTTGGAAGCAGAGGCATCCTGGTTTACATAGTGAGTTCCAGCCCAGGTTACATAGTACCCTATCTAAGAGAGACAGACAAACATTCAATCTAGTAAAACCATTGTGATCTGAGCCCAAGGCAATACCCAATATAGAAAATAAACTAATTTCTTGGTCTGTGGATTCCTATCTACTTCCAGTACTTCTGGACTTCCATGGTGGGATTTCTCCAGGGAAATGATTGGAATCAGTCACAATAGAACAGTAACCCAGTTAGGGTTAGCTCTTTACCTTAAATCTGGTTGCTAGAGAGGATAATTGCCAATGACTTAATAAGTCAACTGAAGATCAAGGGAGGCAAGAGGAGTTTGACAAAGGTGGAGACAAACACGGCCTGAGAGATGTTCCTTTCAAGTATGCCTGTCCCAACCATCAGAGGAGAGTATCAGAGGTGTCAGGGTACATACTCTCAAGTCCTGGATGACTGTGGATAGATGATTCAAAGTAAAAAAAAAAAAGAAACCATCCATTCAAGCCAACTGTTTCCAAATGCTTGGAACAGCAAAACCATCTTCACTCACTGTATCCCAGTGACAGTTCCAGATAGCTCTCTTCTGGAATCAAAATTGTACATTGTGTATCCAAATAATTTGCTATCGAGTGGTCACGAGGCCAGGAGAATGTAGGGTAGCTTCTGATAGCACTCGATGACATTGTAGCACTCATCCTTGTCCTTGATTATCCCTGGGATGAATGGGCAGATGCATCCTAAGATTCCCTTAGACACGGAGTAAAAGGGCTCCCAGCACCCAAATGGCACTTCACGATCTCTTTAACTCCAGTTCCAGGGGATCTGGCAGTCTTCTGGCTTCCGTGGGCACTAGTCATGCATGTGGTGAACAGACATACATACAAGAAAAACATACATACACATAAAATAATTAAAAAAGAATACAGTGAGGGGTTGACGGGAGAGAGAGAAAGAGAGAGAGATTTCTTCAGTGCTGTAACCACTGATAAAGTGCACATTGCTTCTGTGAATGAATTTTCACCCATGCTTCTATAAACAATCCTAATTAAATTCACCCATGCGTGTGCGCGCACGCACACACACACGCACAGGATATGAATGTAGCAGGGGGTTAGATGGGAGGACGAATGGATCAGTAGGAGTGGGAGGGGATGATGGTATAACAGGGGTGTGAATATGATAAATCACATTGTGCATATATACGTAATTATGTACATAATGAGACCTGTTAGGAATTTTTCCTAATGCCAGCTCTCTGCCGATGCAAAAATCCCAATCAAGCCAAATCACAAGTCAAATTAAAAAATATCCAGGTCTAATGGGATTCCTGCACTCTTTGGTGGCCCCAGGGGAAATGGGGGGTGGGGAGACCACGAGGGAACTTTCCAGGAAGCAGTTTAAATAGACTGGGGGCGTGGTCAAGATTTTGGTGGGCTCATCTTGACCCTCCTCGGGGAGGGGGTCAAGGCTTGGCGGGCACAGGGACGAGGCCTCCAAAGATGGAGGCCAGAGATGGGGCTTACAAGACCCACCATTATGTATAACTAATATATGCTAATAAAAATCATTTTCAAAAAGAACAGGCTTGGTGTTCTCTAGTCTGGTCCAGCTCAGGGCCCTAAAAACAAGTCATAAAGATGAAAGTGACATAACAAGACAGGGTGGCGATCCGCTAACTGGCTTCAGGTACTTCCTTAGTAGGGGAGTTTTATCTTCTCTTTTTGATGGTGGTTCCACCTTCAAAAGATCTTGCAATAACGTATTTCTGTGTCTGTGTGCCTTGGTTATCTTTCTAATTTTAAAAACCAGTGAGTGGGGACCCTAAACCCTCCTGAGGCAGAGAGAGACTAATATTAAGGAAGCATGAAGACAATGCTGTTACTCTGTCACCCGTTGCTGTAGAGTTCTGTTCTCTGTGTGTTAGGAATATTTTCTAACGTGAGCTCTCTGCCGACACAAAATTCCCAATCAAGCCAAATCAAAACAAGCCAACTTAAGAAATATCCAGGTTTAATGGGAGTTCTGCGCTCTCAGGTGGCCCCGAGGGAAAACCAGGAAGCGCACAAACGACCACTGGGAGGAAGAAAAGGAGACTACGTGTTCCTCTTTTGGGAGCTCACTTAAATACCCTGGGGAGTACCCCTCCCTGGGAATTGGAGACCAGACCAGGCCTGGGGGCTGGGATAGATGTGAGGGGCAGGGACCTACACTCCCAACTTAACACTGTGTATAACAGCTGCCATCTTCATCAGAGCAGCTTGCAAGAGACTCCCAAGATCAGGTTTGTGGATGGATGACGTTCCTGCATGGAAGGGATGCGATCCTTACCCGAGATTCTGGCCACCCTCTCCAACACCTTCTAGCCAGTTGTATGTAATTCTGCTGTAGGAGCATGCAGCATCTATCATGCGGCAATTTCCTTTAATTGAGCCATTCCCTCTGGGAAGGAGTGAGAAGCTCAGAAAGTAAACAAGGTTACACGTCTGGGAGAAGGAAACTTGGACGATTTTGGAAGGCTCCTTCCCGTCTTTATAGAAGTAGTAAACAGCTGTTGGAGGAGGCTATCATAGATCAGCCAGTCCACAGAGAGAGGACAGTCTCTGACTGGAGAGCTGCCTGTAAGCTGGAGAGAGCACCAGGGCTGCAGCCTTCTTGAGTTGTCACCATGTTGGGTGGGCTTTCGGTAGGGCAGGTGTTTTGGGGTCTCCCCTGCTCCTGTACGTAGCTCCTCATTTATACTCCTGTTAGGAACCCTGGTTAAAAAAAATGCTTGCTCACTATGGCTTCCTCAGCCTGCTTTCTTTTCTTCTTTTTCTTTTGGTTTTTCGAGACAGGGTTTCTCTGTAGCTTTGGAGCCTGCCCTGGAACTCGCTCTGTAGACCAGGCTGGCCTCGAACTCACAGAGATCAGCCTGTCTCTGCCTCCCGAGTGCTGGGATTAAAGGCGGGCGCCACCACCGCCCGGCTCAGCCTGCTTTCTTATATAACACAAGACCTAGGGATGGCACTGCCCATCGTGGGCGAGGCCCTCCAACCTCTACCACTGATCAAGAGAATGCCCTACAGCACTGCTTATAGGCAATCTGATGGAGGCATCGTCTCAGCTGAGGCTCCCTCTTTACCTGTGACTCCAGTTTGTGTTACACTGACCAAGACTAACCAGCGATGCCACCGAAAGAAAAGATTTCTGTTTTGTTTGTTTCTCTCTCTCTCTCTCTCTCTCTCTCTCTCTCTCTCTCTCTCTCTCTCTTTCGAGACAGGGTTTCTCTGTAGCTTTGGAGCCTGTCCTGGAACTAGCTCTTGTAGACCAGGCTGGCCTCGAACTCACAGAGATCCACCTGCCTCTGCCTCCCGAGTGCTGGGATTAAAGGCGAGCACCACCACCGCCTGGCCTTGTTTGGTTTTTAAGACAAGGTTTTGCTGTGCAACAGCTCTGGTTGTCCTGGACCTCATTTTGTAGACTAGCCTGGCCTCAAACTCACAGAGATCCTCCTGCTTCTGCCTCCTGAGTGCTGGGATTAAAGGCGTGCACCACCACCGTCCAGCATAAAAGAGTTCTTGTATGGCAGTTTCCGCCAAGTTCAAACATTTGGAGGGGGAGGCTCCTGAGACTCAGAATAAAAGGGGGGGGCTTCCCCAGGGACACAGAAGCAGAAGAGAACTGGGGAGGGGACTCTGACAAGCTGAGCTGCCAGGAGGAGATCCTCGGAACTGACAACCGCTTTGGAGCACGCAGAGAGCTGCAGCGCTGCAGTCTTCCCTGTGCTGGGCAGACTTTCCGTTGATGCAGCTGCTTTTGAGTCCTCCCTGCTCCTTTGTGTAACCCCTCAGCCATAGTCCTGCTGGTAACCCCAAAACTGTTGGTTCGTGAAATTGTACTTGGGTGCAATTGCTACTTTGGTCTGACATAGGTTCCATGTCTAGGGTGAGTTGATGGATTTGGCATACAGATTGTAGTTCATAATCAAGAGATTCCAAAGAAGGAACTCCACACAGGAGCTGAAGTCCTGACTGTGCTGCTTACTGGCTTGCTTCTGCTGGCTTGCGCAACCACTTTCTTATATCACCCAGGCCCATCTGCCTAGGGGTGACACCATCCACAGTAGCCTGGGTCCTCCCACATCAATCAGCAGTCAGGAAATGCCCCTCAGATATGCCCACAGGCCAATCGATGAAGTGCCTTCCTCAATTGGGGTTCCCTCTTCCCAGGTACATCAAGGTTTGTATGAAGTTGACAAAATCTACTATGACAAACCTTCAAAACTGAGAGATAACTTAATAGCTTTTAGGAACATCTGGATTGTGCTGGATTTCAGTTTTAAAGTTTGGTCTCAGGGCTGAAGACACAACTCAGCAGTTAAGATCACTTGTTCCTGCAGAAGACCCAGGGTTTATTTCTCAGCACCCACATGATAGCTTACAACCATCTGAAACCCTGGTTCTAGGGGATGCCTCTTCTGAGCCCTGTGGACACCAGGAATGTTTGTAGTGCAAGATATACATGCAAGGAAAACACCCATATATACGATATGAATAAAAAGTCTTTTTTAAAAAAGATGTATAAAAGATAAAATTTAGTTCCACAGCTGAGCTACTTTATGAGGCCACACCCTTCCATCCATCTCCTCTCTTAAACCCCCTTCTCGCCACCACTCTCCTTTTCTCCTTCACATACCTGTGTTCTTCTATCCCCCTCCCTATGAACACGTCACTTTAACAAGAGCATTGCAATGGAAAGGGTGAATCGGTCCTTACCCTGACTCTGAGTACACCACTCTAGCCCTTTGTGCTTATGCTGTGATGAGGGAAACAAGAAGGCTTTTGACAGAAAAAGGTCCCCTCAGTTTGATATGGCATTGGAAGTGTGTGCCTTTAAATATTATCTAACACTCACACAGGTGGCAGTGACGCACATAAAGGGCATCAGCAAAGCATTTCCATTAGTGTGTGTGTGTGTGTGTGTGTGTGTGTCGGGGGTGGGGTAGGGTGGGGCGGGCTGCACTCCAGGGGCCAAAGGAGACGGCTGGGGCCACCCTACACAGATTCAGATTAATCAAAAACGGCTGTTGGTTCAAGGGAAACACAGTATTCTGCTACCCCAAGCAGACACATGGAAAGTTATTAAGGGATTTCATGGGAAGAGAAGCATTAGCTGCTCTGGTCACTTGTGCCTCTGGAAGAAAGGGATTAAGATCCATAATCTCAGAAGTTGTCAGGGTATGCCTCTGCATCTCTATAGCAACCCAGGAGGCGGGGCCAGCTATCACCTTGAACACACAGCACAAAGAGGCAAATATTCCTAGAAGACTGGCAATTAGATTTTACCATAGCCAAGCTGGAGAGACTATAATACCCTCTGGGGCTTGCTGATGCTTTCTCAGGGTGCACTGAGGCCTGTCCAGCCTAGACTAAAAGACTCAAGAAGCTGCTAAGACTGTTTTGAAAGAAGATTTCCCCTTGCAAACTCTCCAAAACAATGGGCTTCCATTTACCTTTAAAATAACCCAAGAGGGCTCACAGGCCTCGGATACATCCCACTATCAGTATATTTCTCTTTGATAAGTATAGACTGGACAAAGTTACCTATTAGGATCTTCCTGGCCAAAAATGCCCAGAAGCCCCAGGGATGTGGTTATCTTAGTTTCTGATGCTTTAATAAAAAGTAGAATCAGGCCAGATATGGTGGCCCAGGCTTTTAATTCTGGCATTTAAGGAGGCAGGTGGATCTCTGTGAGTTTGGTGGTAGCTGCTGGGTCTACATAGTGAGTTCCAGGCAAGCTAAGGCTACACAATGAGACCCTGCCCAAAGAATGATAAAACTCTTAGATTATAATAATCAAGCTCTTTCAGCTCTTGAGAATAAATCTCATGAACCACAAGGATAGCCAAGAAACTCTGTGTTACTGAAATTCTGGGGGAGGAGTCTCCATCAGATCAGTTTTGTCTGAGTTGGAAGAGCCCTTTCCAGAACTGTTGTAGAATATTATTTTAAGATTGTTACATTTGTTTATGCTGTGGGATATTTAATTAATGATGCAAAGATGTGTTGCATTCTTTTATGTTACATTTGTTTAACTCTGTGAATCTGTGTTACTTTGCCCATATAAAACACCTGATAGTCTAATAAAGAGATGAACAACCAATAGCAAGGCAGGGGAAAGGATAGGCAGGGTTGGCAGGCAGAGAGAATAAATAGAAGGAAAAATATTGGAGAAAAAGGTCAAGGAATGAGAAAAGAAGGGGTCAGCCACCCAGTCAATGGTCAGACATGGAATAAGAAAGAAAGAAAAGATATACAGAGATAGAGAAAGGTAAAAGTTCAGAGGCAAAAGGTAAGCAGGCTAATTTAAGTTAAGGAAAGCTGGCTAGAAATAAGCCAAGCTAGGGCCGGGCATTCATAAGAAAGAATAAGAGTCCGTGTGTGTGATTTATTTGCCAGCTGTGTGGTGGGCCCCCGAAAAGAGCCAAAGAGAAAAACAAAAACAAAAACAAAAAAGTCCACTTTTTGTTTGAGTCCACTTTTTGAGTCCACTCATGGTAGTAAAGCTACAGGGTCATCCCTCACAGGGCCAAGTCTCCTAAAGGAAACTGCCCCCTTTAGGGCTCCATAGTCTCACATCATCCTCAGCATCTGTACCCGAGAACCGTTAAAATGCTCAAAAGTTCTGCAAGAACCTGTTTGATTATAAGTCTATCAGTGACAGCCAGTTTTTGCTTTACGTGATGGCTTGGTGGGGTTCCTTTGAGGTCCTAGAGGGCAGCCACACAAACTCACTGACTCCAGTTTCTCATTGTTTCCTTATATTCCACCCCAGTTGTCCTTTGAGTGCTCGTGTGTGTGTGTGTGTGTGATGTGTGTGTGTGATGTGTGTGTGTGTGTGATGTGTGTGTGTGTGATGTGTGTGTGTTCATGAATACAGATGCTTGAGGAGGCCAGGCATGTCAGATCTCCTGTAGCTGGAATTATAGGCAGTTTGTCCTGCCAAACATGGCTGCTGGGAACTGAACTCCGGTCCTCTGGAAGATCAGTAAATGCTCTTAGCTGCTGAACCTTCTCCCCAGTCCTGTGCTAGTCAGTTTTTGTCAACTTGACACAAACTAGAGTCACCTGGGAAGACAGAAACTTAACTCCATCAGGTTGAACTGCAGACATTTTCTTGGTTGCTAACTGATGTGGGAAGGCCCAGCCTATGGTGGGCAGTGCCACCCCTGGGCATGTGGTCCTACGTTGTATGAGAAAGCAGATGGAGTGAGCCATGATGAGCAAGCTGGTAAGCAGCATTCCTGCCCCCTGCCTCCGGCTTGAATTCCTGCCCTGGCTTCCCTTGATGATGAACTCTAACCTGTAAGATGTAATATACCCTTTACTCCCTGGTAGTCTTGTTCTCGTTTCACCACAATCACAAAAAGCAAACTAGAACAAGCCCAGTTCATCTTTAAAAATAATTAAACATTTCTTTGGTTATCTAACACCACCAAATGGTCAGCCCTGAAACTATACATACAAGTAAGTTACATTATAGAGACTGAGCAGGGTGTATTTAGGAATGTGTGTGTGTGTGTGTTTAGCAATAATTCATGAAACATAGGTCATGAATTTGAAAAAGAGCAAGTATGGTTATATAGGATGGTTTGGTAAGAGGAAAGAGAAATGATATAATTATATTACAATATCAGAAATAAATTATAATAAAAGAAAAAATTTGTTTATTATGGCTAGAGACATGGTTCAGAGGTAATAGTACTGGCTGTTCTTCCAGAGGACCCAGGTTCGATCCCTAGGACCCACATGGTGGCTCTCAACTGTCCGTAACTCCAGTTCTAGGAGATCTGATGCCCTCTTCTGGTCTCCAGGGCATGCATGGCATGCAGGCAGTGCACAGACACACATGTAGGCAATACAGTCATACACATAAAATAATATGGAAGTTTTGTTTATTATTTTATGTGTATGGGTGTTTGCCTGCATGTATGCCTGTAACTGTGTGCATGTCTTGCGCCCTCAGGGTCATTGGATACACAGGGACTGGAGTTACAGACAGTTGACAGCCACCATGTAGGCACTAGGAATTGAATCTGGGTCCTCTGGAATAGAGGCCAATGATCCCAACCACTGAGCCATTGCTCTAGCCTCTCACCTTTTTTGAGAAAGGGTCTCTGCTTGGCCTGGAGTTCACTGACTAGGGTGTGTGGTTGGCTGGAGAGTCCCCGAGATCTTCTATCTCTACTGTCTCAGTCCTGGGGTTGCAAGTAAGTGCAACCTTACCTGGACCTCTTACATGTGCTCTGGGGATTGAACTCGGGTCCTCATGCTTGCACAGACAACACTTTACAGAGTTTCCCTGCTTTCACCCTAGATTTCTTTTTGTTTAGACGTATTTTCAGTATTAACAAAGGATCTGTGTTTGAAGGTTTTCTTTTCTTTTTTGTCAATTGCAGTAAACCATGTATACCCTGAACTTAACTCCTTTCTAGTCTGGACCCAATAGTATGTTAGCTATGTTACTAAAAGTAATCACTGGATTTAGGGATGATTGTCATCTTTAGTGTTCCTGGTCTGCCATGTGGGTTTCCTCTTTGCAAAGTCAGGACTGAATACATCTCCTGTACTCACCGAGGAGGAGCCACCATGTATAAATTCCCCATAGTCCATATACACTACCATTCTGGACACAGGAAGTGGTTTTTTTTCCAGAAACAAAGTGCCAAGTATGATACTTATAGCCCAACAGCAGTTATGGGAGATTCGATCGAGTTTCCCTTGAACTGGAACAGCCTTTCCAGGAGGGAGGGGAAGGCTTCTGAGAATCAGGAGGTAGGCAAACATCACAGGTCTGGAGAAGCAGAAACTCCAAAGATTCTTAAAGGCCCTTTCTTAGCTTTATCACAGGAATAAACAGCCTCGGGACTGTCGAGCTGTCTGCAAGCTGTGCAGGGAGCTCCAGGGTTGCAGCCATTTTCATCACTGATGTTGTGGGGTGGACTTTTTGGTGAAATATCTGCTTTTTGGGGGGGATGGGGGTCATCCCCGCTTCTAGAAGTAAACCCTCATATATGCTATGGTTACTAGCCTCAATAAGGATTCATTAGTTTACCAGGCTGGACTTTGCTGTAACCATGACATCATTATTAATCACTATGTGTTCCCCTCCTGGGGTGAGTAGACACATATGTTGCATTTTAGGAAAGAAAATCTCTCACACAACATGCGACTCTGTTTCTAAACTCCTTAGGGTCTTGGTAGATAGTCACAGAGGTAAAGAAATGGGGGCTGGAGATGAGGGTCAGTGATTAAGAGTACTCGCAGAGGACCCGAGTTTGGTTGCAGCACCCAAACATCAGACAGCTCACAACTGCCCATAACTCCAGCTCCAGCGGACCTCACGCCCTGTTGGCCTCTATTGGTATTGTCTCTCATGTAAACAAACCCTCTCTCTCTCTCTCTCTCTCTCTCTCTCTCTCTCTCTCTCACACACACACACACACACACACACACACACATACACACACACACACACACCATATAGGGGAGGGAAGAGGCTCAGCAAGTGGTTAGGAGCACTGACTGCTCTTCCAGAGGACCTGGGTTCAATACCCAGTACCAACCACATGGTGGCTCACAACTGTCTGTAACTCTAGTTCCAGAGGACCTGATGTCCTCATCTGGTCTCCTTGGGCAATAGGCATGCATGTTCAAATACATACTCTTGTGGGGTGTTCACTAAGAAGACTGCTTGGACGTGGGTTTAAGCCAATAGAAACTCTTTATTAGCCAGCCAGTGACTACATTGGGTATTTGGGATCCCAGTGCAGTCTTGAACCTTTCTCAGGGTAGCGTTTAAGCATAAAAACTGTATCCTGGCCTGACATACTTTAGTTAATAAGAACATTCAGTCTGAGGCAGAACTACAGAAGCCAAAAGCAAGGTTAGTGCATTTATAGACTTTTCCAGAACTATGGACTTTGATGGATTAGGTCTTTGTTTTTGTTTTGGAAGGTGGTGCTGTCTGTGTGCTGAGGTTTATGGCCTGAATGGTACTCCCACCATGGAGTCAGTTGCCTTAAGGTCTGGTGTCCTACTATCATCTGGGGTTCTACTATGGTCTGGGGACCTGGTACACGTATATGCAGGCAGAAAAGTCATGCACATAAAATATTAAAATAAATCTAATTTAAAAATAGCCAGGCATGGGTCTTTAATTTCATCATTTTCAAGGCAGAGGGAGGTAATTTCTGTGAGTTCAAGACCACCTGGTCTCATAGTGAGTTTGAGGACAGCCAAAGCTGAATGGTGAGATGTTGTCTCCAAAAATAACTCCCAGAACCCCCTTTCTCAAAATATGAGGTGCAAGACCAGCTTGTTTTGGGGTCCTAGAGAATTAGAAAGTGCCAGTTATATGCATGGAAGGTGAGTGAGGGCCATTTGATTATGGGTAACTTGACTCTTCTGTGGTTTAGGCTGTTGCTACATCTTAACTGACCGAGATCCTGATGTCCTCCAGAGCTGTTTCCAAAGTGATAGCTTCCCTTCTTCACATACCGGGACCTCTGTTGGAAGCACCTACCCTTCCATCCTGGGGGATGTGCAGATTCTCTGACCCTCTGGACACTTCTTTGATCTTACGCCTATTCCGGGTATGGCATCTTTTACTTTACTGGGAGTGTGGGAAGCAACTGCAACACTGAAGTAAATTCAGTACTGAGATGGATACAGTACTGAACAGGTACAGTACTGAGATGGATACAGTACTGAGTAGACACAGTACTGAGATGGATACAGTACTGAACAGGTACAGTACTGAGATGGATACAGTACTGAGTAGACACAGTACTGAGATGGATACAGTACTGAACAGGTACAGTACTGAGGTGGATACAGTACTGAGTAGACACAGTACTGAGATGGATACAGTACTGAGCAGGTACAGTACTGAGATATGTAGCTGGAAGTTTCTGTCCCGCCTTGTTCTATAGCTATTCAGTCCCAAGGAAACACATAGAGATTAATATTAATTATAAACTGTTTGGTCTATTAGCTCAGGCTTATTATTAACTAGCTCTTACAACTTAAATTAACCCATAATTATTGTCTATGTTTAGCCACATGGCTTAGTACTTTGTCTCAGTGAGGCATTCTCATCTTGCTTCTTCTGCATCTGGCAGGTGACTGTGTCTCTGCCTTTCCTCTTCCCAGAATTCTCTTAGTTTGGTTGCCCCACCTATACTTCCTGCCTGGCTACTGGCCAAACAGTGTTTTATTAAACCAATATGAATGACAATCTTTTTTTTTAATTTTCTTTTCCAACATAATATTTTTATTGATTATTTGGGAATTTCACATCATGCATCCCTATCACACTCATTTTCCAGCCCTCCCATATCCACTCCCATCCTTGTGTTTGCTCCTCCCCCCCAAAAAAAAAGAAAGAAGAAAAGAAAAGAAAGCAAGTCCAATTTGTGTTGCGCATATACTCACTGGGGAATGGTCAAACTCCCAGTGGCCAGCCCCTTAAAAAAACTGAGTCCTTCTCCACCTGCACCCCCGCCAGAAGCCATCAATACAGAGAGCCATACTTCAGCATGCTTACCACAGTTTTTAAGAGTTCTCTTTGATAGCTTCCTTTGTAAGCTGTTGCTTTTGGGGGCTGTGTTGAGTTGGGTAGGGGTTGACACAGAAGCCTTCTATGTCCCTCTTTCTCAACTGTGTGTCTGTAGTCATAATACCACTGCAAAAGTAGCTTCTTTGACTTAGACAACAATGCGGACATGAAGAGAGACTTACATAGATACAATCTACACGGGAAGTAGAAAGTAGAAAAAGACAAGGTCTCCTGAGTAAACTGGGAGCATGGGGACCTTGGGGGAGGGTTGAAGGGGGAGGGAAGAGGCAGGGAGGGGAGCAGAGAAAAATGTTAGAGCTCAATAAATATCAATCGAAAAATGGAAAAAAAGTAGCTTATTTGCCCTTTACAGTCAACAAGAACACAGAACACGGGCTTCTACATGGTATCTGGTGACAGCACGGAACTCGAATATCCACATAGCCTCCAGCATCAGTCCATGCCAAGGATCTCTGCTTTGTCTCTGGTGACAGAACAGACCATGGACATCAACATGAGCATGGCAAATATTTACATTGTACAAGAGAATTATCCCACAGCAGAGGTATATACATGATGACGTAAGTAGAATATGCTACCACAGTATATACAGGCAGAGTAGATACAGTACTGAGGTGGATACAGGCAGAGGACTTGACTCTGTAATTTCAAGACCTCCTGAACCTTAACTCAGCCGCTGAAGGGATGCAGCTATGGGCATCATGCACACCTCTGGAACATTAGAGTTCCTGGGCTCTAGGAATGAATGCCAGGCTGACACCTCCAGAACTGATCCCCAGGCTGGCCTTGGGATCAGAGATGTTGATGTCTAGGTTTATGCTCAGGTGATGAGATCTGTCCCTGGACCTTGCTGTGGGATAACTCTGCCTATGCACTTCCCAGCTTGAGCCTAGTTTCCTGCTGCATGCAAACCATGGCTTGCCAGAGTCTAACCCTCTTGTTTTCCACAACTGAGGCTCTTAGCCTGTGGATGCTCCTGGACTCAGACCATGGGGTAGCTCAGTTTTTAACAACAGACCCTTCACTCAAGACGGCATCCAGTCATGGCCTTCTGATTCAGAGTGGGATTTTCCTCCATCACTGACTTGCAAGCTAGAGAAATAACTGTCTCACAGAACCCCAAACTAGATTTGAAGCTTGAGAAGACTAGAGGCCTCTCCTGAGCTCAGGGCTCCTCCTCTTCATCTGCCTTGCTTTTTGGAGGTGATTTCTGTTTATTCTCTCCTGCCAGTGGGCTGCAGGGCTGAGGCTGATCAGCCTGCTTCTCACTTAATACACTTCTCCCAGCTGCCCTGTCTCCCTGGTGGTTTCCTGTGTCCTTTCATGAGTTTCCACAGTTCTTTCTCTTTATTTCTTGGAATAAAGTCGATTTTTTAAAATTCTGACTCACTCATTTATTGGGTCACATGAAGGAAGCCTGTAGTCTACCATATTACATGGAAGTCTTCACTTTCTCCTTTTTCCTCAGTGTGGGACCCCAGGCCATGAAATGCTGGATTGGGAAGAATGCGGTGTTTAGGCACCATGTAACACACGTGGTCTGCAGCCTGGTGGTGGTCCTCTGAAACTTTCTAAGCTGGGCTTCCACTGGCCACACTTCCCTTGGTAATTTTGGCTTTCCAAACATTGACCACTAAATGGCCCACTAAACTCCATTTCCAGCATCCTGGGGCTTCTCTGGCCCGCATCCACTCTCTTTCACACTTCTCACTTGAATTAGCTCCAAAGGCCTTCAAACCACATGGTCAGGTTGATCACGAGGACTTATGTTTTCTGAGTTCTAGCCAGATGGAGAGATACAATGAACACTCCGACTTGTCTTAGGCTTGCTGAACAGACTTCTTGCAAGAGCCAAATGAGGAACAAAGCCAGAAAACTATGTTTGGTTAACATTTTTGTACTGTCAGTCAAGGACTTCCTGGAACCTGTTGCTAGCCTTTCATGAAAACCTTCTCCATTGCCTGCTCAGCTCCCATGGAAACCCTGGCATCTGAAAAGAGAGTGAAGTGTGAACATTTTCTTTAGCATCTTGACCCCTAGGTCTGTGAGAAAGAAATATTTTGCTCACCCCACACTGCTGCTAGTGTTGCGCTCTCATGACTCTGGCCTCAGTTTCTCCCATACACTCAGTACTGATTTTCTCTGTTAGTTACTTTCTAGTCGCTGTGGTCAAATGCTTGACAAAAGCACCTTGAGTATGAGAACCTTATTCGGCTTGTGGTTTGAGGGGACCATGCATCATGGCCAGGAAGACATGACAGTAGGAGGCTGATCACATGACATCCACAGTTGGGAAACAGGGAGAGAGAGATGTTTGCTGGTGTTCATCTCACTTATTC
Organism: Ondatra zibethicus; assembly: GCA_004026605.1. NCBI lineage: Eukaryota > Metazoa > Chordata > Mammalia > Rodentia > Cricetidae > Ondatra > Ondatra zibethicus. The sequence goes on from PVIU01005169.1 coordinate 111,641, forward strand.
CTTTCAAGATTCAGCCCATGGGACCATGATGCCCAAATTAGGAGTGGGTCTTCTTCACCACAGACCAAAGCTGGATTTTAACAACAACGGAAACACCAGAAAGCCTACAAACTAATGGAAACTTAACAACTCTCTACTGAATAACTACTGGGTTAAGGAAGAAATAAAAAAAGAAATTAAAAGTTGGGCGGTGGTGGCGCATGCCTTTAATCCCAGCACTCAGGAGGCAGAGGCAGGCAGATCTCTGTGAGTTCGAGACCAGCCTGGTCTACAGAGCGAGTTCCAGGACAGGCTCCAAAGCCACAGAGAAACCCTGTCTCGAAAAACAAAACAAAACAAAAAGAAATTAAAGACTTTCTAGAATTTAATTAAAATCCAAAAATAAACATTTTTCTTGATAGCTAGCACTTACTACAATTAACTAAATGTCAGATAAACAATTTTAATATACCTATAACTCCTAAGGAAATAGAGGGAGTCATGAAAAGTCTCTTAGCCAAAAAAAAGAGCCCAGGGCAGAAGATTTTAATGCAGAATTCTACTGGATTTTCAAAGAAGAACTAATATCAATACTCCTCAAATTATTCCACAAAATAGAAACAGAAGGAAGATTGCCAAATTCTTTCTATGAGGCCACAGTCACCCTGATACCCAGATCACACAGAGTCAACTAAAAAAGAGAATTACAGATCAATTTCACTCATGAACATTGATGCAAAATTACATAATAATAAGGAATTGAATGAGACTCCTAGGAAAGAGAGAGCCGAGGAAACAAGCTCCACCGGGAGCAGAAGCCAGGAGCAAATCCAGCTCTGGGAGCCAACCCAGTCCTGGATCACTGGCAGACCAGGATTGAGCCAATGACCTGACTCAGAGTCCACGACCTCAACCGGGAACCGGAGTGGGACTGAACCAGTTACCTAAGACAAAGAGAGAACGGGCTCCACCAGGAGCAGAAGCCAGGAGCAAACCCGGTCCCAGGACATGAGCGGATCAGGATTGAACCAGTGACCAGATCCAGAGTTGGCGATCGCCACCAGAACAGGTCTAACTCCAAGCCAGGGACTTCTGCAAGAGGAGATCCAGATCAAGATTTACAGAAACAGATCAAAGCCAGCAGCCTAGACCAGAGTAGGCTTGGGACAGCAAACTCCAAGGGAGCAGACCAAAGCACAGGAGCACTGAGCTACCTCCAGGAACAGGAATAACCAACGGGGTAACTAGAACTGTGTAACTGACTACCACGAGGAAAACCATCTTAGCTTTCGATCTACTGGCACCTAGAGGATTATTCAACAGAATCTCAGACAGCACTAACCACACCTTTTAGAGGAAAAGATGAGTAGAAAAGGCAAGATCACAAGCTACACCACAAAGAACAACACAATACCACTGAAACCCAAAGACCCTACAAAAGTAAGACCTGAACACCTGAACAGCCAAATAGGGATGACCCAGAAGAAAATGATCTAAAAAATAACCACAAGAGAATATCTGAAATTCTTAAAGATGAATTGAGAAATCACCTTAAAGAAATGGAAGAAAAAACAAACAAAAAAGTTGAAGATATCAGCAAATCACTTAAAGAAAACCAAGAAAAAGAACTCAAACATATAACAGAAACTATTCAGGACTTGAAAACTGAGATAGAAAAAATAAAGAAAACACAAGCCGAAGGGATTATAGAAACAGAAATCATGAGGAAAAGAGCAGGAACCACAAATGCAAATACGAATAACAGAATACAAGAAATGGAACAGAGAATCTCAAGTGCAGAAGATAAAATAGACTCATCAGTTAAAGAAAACATTAAATCTAACAAAAGCTTAACCCAAAATATCCATGAAATATGGGACAACATAAAAAGGCCAAATCTTAGAATAATAGGTATAGAAGAAGGAGAAGAAAGTCAACTCAAAGGCAGGGAAAATTTATTTAGCAAAATCATAGAAGAAAACTTTCCCTTACTAAAGAAAGATATGCCAATGAAGATACAAGAAGCTTACAGAACACCAAATAGACTGGATCCAAAAAAAAGTCCTCTAGCCACATAATAATCAAAACATTAAACATACAGAGTAAAGAAAGAATATTAAGAGCTGCAAAGGAAAAAGGACAAGTAACATATAAAGGTAGACCTATCAGAATTACACCTGACTTCTCAGTGGAGAAAATGAAAGCCAGAAGGTCATTGTCAAGCATTATGCAGACATTAAGAGACCACGGATGCCAGCCCAGGCTACTATACCCAGCAAAACTGTCGATCACCATAGAAGGACAAAACAAGATATTCCATGACAAATCTAGATTTCACCAATACCTATCCACAAACCAAGCCCTACACAAAATACTAGAAGGAAAACTCCAACCCAAGGAAGATGGCTACACCAACAAAAACACAGACAATTGATGATCTCATTACAGCAAATCCCAAAGAAGAAAAAAAATGCACAAAATAACATCACCAATGTTGAAAACTAAATTAACAGGAGATAGCACCCACTGGTCATTTATATCCCTTAATGTAAATGGACTCAACTCACCCATAAAAAGGCACAGGCTAACAGATTGGATACGAAAACAGAATCCATCCCTCTTCTGCATACAAGAAATGCATCTCAACCTCAAAGACAGACATCATCTCAAAGTAAAAGGTTGGGAAAAAATATATCAATAAAATGGACCTAAGAAACAAGCGGGTGTAGCTATCCTAATATCTAACAAAATAGACTTCAAGCTAAAATCAGTCAAAAGAGACAAAGAAGGACATTTCATATTAGTCACAGGGAAAATCCATCAAGAGGAAATTTCAACACTGAACATCTATGCTCCAAATACAAAGGCACCTTCATATGTCAAAGAAACACTTCTAAAGCTTAAATCATATATTAAACCACACACACTGATAGTGGGAGACTTCAACACTCCCCTCTCACCACTGGACAGGTCAATCAGACAAAAAAAAATAAACAGAGAAATAAGAGAACTAACAGATGTTATGACTCAAATGGACTTAACAGACATCTATAGAATATTCCATTCAAACAGAAAAGAATATACCTTCTTCTCAGCACCTCATGGAACCTTCTCAAAAATTGACCACATACTCGGTAACAAAACAAACCTCAACAAATACAAAAAAATTGGAATAATCCAATGTACCTTATCAGATCACCATGCTTTAAAACTAGAAGTCAACAGCAATACCAAATCCAGAAAACCCACAAACACATGGAAATTAAACAGTGCTCATCTGAATCATCAATGGGTCAAGGAAGAAATAAAAGGGGAAATTAAAGACTTCCTAAAATTCAATGAAAATGACCACACAACATGTCCAAATTTATGGGACACAATGAAAGCAGTGTTAAGAGGCAAGTTCATAGCACTAAATGCCTACAGAAAGAAGCTGGAAAAATCCCACACTAGTGAATTAACAGAACATTTGAAAACTTTAGAACAAAAAGAAGCAAACTCACCTAAGAGAACTAGACGGCAGGAAATAAGCAAACTGAGAGCTGAAATCAACAAAATAGAAACAAAGAAAACAATACAAAGAATCAATGAGAGGAAGAGTTGGTTCTTCGAGAAAATCAACAAAATAGACAAGCCTTTATCCAAACTAAACAAAAGGCAGAAAGAGACTATCCAAATTAACAAAATCAGAAATGAAAAGGGGGACATAACAACAGACACATAGGAAATACAGAGGATCATCAGGTCATATTTTGAAAACCTGTACTCTACAAAATTGGAAAACTTAAAGGAAATGGACAACTTTCTGGATAAATATCACTTACTAAAAGTAAATCAAGATCAGATAAGCAAATTAAACAGACCTATAACTGCTGAAGAAATAGAAACAGTCATCAAAAGTCTCCCAACCAAAAAAAGCCCAGGACCAGATGGTTTCAGCTCAGAATTCTACAAGACTTTCAAAGAGGAACTAATACCAAAACTCCTCAAATTATTCCACACAATAGAAACAGAGGGAACATTGCCAAACTCTTTTTATGAGGCTACAATTACCCTGATACTCAAACCACAGAAAGACAATACTAAGAAATAGAATTACAGATCAATCTCACTCATGAACATTGATGCAAAAATACTAAATAAAATACTAGCAAATAGAATCCAAGAACACATCAGAACCATCATCCACCATGACCAAGTCAGCTTCATCCCACAGATGCAGGGATGGTTCAACATACGAAAATCTGTCAACGTAATCCACCATATAAACAAGCTAAAAAATAAAAACCACATGATAATCTCATTAGATGCCGAAAAAGCATTTGACAAAATACAACATCCCTTCATGATAAAGGTGTTGGAGAGAGCAGGGATACAAGGAACATAATTAAGGCAATATACAGCAAGCCAACAGCCAACATCAAACTAAATGGAGAGAAACTCCCAGCGATTCCACTGAAATCAGGAACAAGACAAGGTTGTCCACTCTCTCCATACCTATTCAATATAGTCCTTGAGGTTCTAGCTAGAGCAATAAGACACCAAAGGGAGATCAAGGGGATACAAATTGGAAAAGAAAGAGTAAAACTCTCACGGTTTGCTGACGATATGATAGTTTACATAAGTGATCCCAAAAATTCTACCAAAGAACTTCTACAACTCATAAACACATTCAGCAACGTAGCAGGATACAAGATTAACTAAAAAAAAAATCAGTAGCCCTCCTGTACACAGATGATAAAGGGGCTCAGAAAGAAATCAGAGAATCAACACCCTTCACAATAGCCACAAATGCCATAAAATATCTCAGAGTAACTCTAACCAAACAAGTGGAAGACTTGTATGACAAGAACTTTAAATCTTTGAAGAAAGAAATTGAAGAAGACACCAGAAAATGGAAAAACCTCCCATGCTCTTGGGTAGGCAGAATTAATATAGTAAAAATGGCAATCCTACCGAAAGCAATCTACAGATTCAACGCAATGCCCATCAAAGTCCCAACAAAATTTTTCAAAGACCTTGAAAGAACTGTACTCAACTTCATGAGGAAAAGCAAAAAACCCAGGATAGCCAAAACAATCCTGGGCAACAAAAGAACTTCTGGAGGCATCACAATCCCTGACTTCAAACTCTATTACAGAGCTACCGTACTGAAAACAGCCTGGTACTGGCATAAGAACAGACAGGAGGACCAATGGAACCGAATAGAAGACCCGGATATCAATCCACACATCTTCAAACACCTGATATTTGATAAAGAAGCAAAAAATATCAAATGGAAAAAAGAAAGCATATTCAACAAGTGGTGCTGGCATAACTGGATATCAACAAGTAGACAAATGAAAATAGACCCATATCTATCACCATGTACAAAACTCAAGTCCAAATGGATG